>ML211083.1:0-73489 GCA_004369055.1 Polyporus arcularius HHB13444 | reverse complement strand
GGATGCCGTGCGAGCGCTGGGCTTCAGCGAAGGATAGCTACCCGTGAACGTCTGGCTGGCGAGGTACTTCCTAGACTTGCCAGCAACTCGGTCGCCGAACATGCGACCGGACGGCAGGATGGCAAAGAGCAGGGTGGCGACAACCGAGATGAAGAACTGGACGATACCGAGGATGAGCGCTAATGAGCCCCCAGGTGATGAGTTCTCAGCGATGGCGATGTAGAATGTGGGTCCAGCAGTGAGCGCGAGGGTGATGATGAGGAAGATGAGCCGTCGTGTCAAGTGAGAGGTGTTGTTCCAGGTAGTAGGGATATATGAGAACTCGGCGAGGGTCGCCGCGATCATGATGACAGTAGCGACAGCACCTCCCAGGGCTGTCGCAGACCAGCGCATAGCAGCAGACTTCTCACCGTTGTAGACGGTGGGGGAATTGTACGCGGTATAATACCAGTACATGGATATGTGGATGACCCATATACGGTTGAAGTTGACGAGGAGGTGGCCGAAGGAACGCTTCTCGTAGTACGTCTTGAAGAAGACGCGGTTCCAGTCGATCCGGTCGAACTTCATGAACCGCTGTGACGGAGGAAGGTCTACCAGGCGCGTCTGCGCAGCGCATCAGCAAAGCGATTCTGAGTGAGATATGCCCAACTCACCTTGTCAGTCAAGACAATGCGCGCGATGCCCTCGGGGTACCAGAACAACTGGTTGACGTCGTCATACCCGATGATCTCCTCGTGATCCTTCTCCTTCCGGACGAACTTGCCGTCGACGACCTCGTAACCTTGGTCTCGGATGAACCGATATAGGGGCTTGATGACCGCGTGCAAGTACAACCCCTCAGGTACAGGGTCCACCCGGTTCTGACATTCGGGTGAGCGGTAGTAGTCGTCGGCGCACTTGAAGATGAAGCATAGGCATTCCGGGACGAATCGGACCTGCGCAGCCTCGCCCCAAAGTAGAAGATAGAGCGCGATCTGGCGCATCCGGTCGTACTGGCTCATGTTGTTCATCGCCTGCCGCCACCGGTCGAGGGCGCTGGCCAACTGTCGCTCGGCAGCCTTGTGGCCCTTCGATTTCCGCTTCTGTGACCGCAACCGTTGAAGGCCAGGGTTTTGCTGCGAACCGATCGCGTCGTCAAGGTCGAGTTGTGCCGCGAAGTACCACTTGCGGTAGTTGGCATGCTGGCCCCCGATGTAGTCCGCGTGGAGAGTGAGTAGTGCTTGATTCGGCGACATACGAGATGCACGACTGTCGAGGAGTTGCATGACAAAGTCGAACTACGAGATCATCGGTCAGCTGTCAGCGCTAGAAATTGGATGCGGGCACAACTGTCCGTCCTCCCTTGGCCACCAGGCTGAAGCTCCCGAGTCCGAACGGCTCGGTCAAAGCTAGCCGCCGCCGCACAAGCAAAATGCAGTGTCATCCTGTATGAACGGCGTCTCGCCAGACCTGGACCGCACACACACACGGCCCTGGCCGGCGCAAGTCGCAAACACTCGCACGCTATGCTCTCCAGCAACTAGGCGGCGAGCGACAGCCGTGGGGGAGATGGCGGTATCCTCGGCGGAGGCTATGGGGGCAGGGAAGCCGAGACAATCCAGAGCCCTTGGCCCGGACTTGGCGGGTGAGAGGAGACGTACCATGTTGCGCATAGAATCTCGCTGGAAGCCGAACTTCTGCGTCAGGTCGAGGAAGATGTCTTCAATCTCCTCCTTTGAAAGAGGGATCTGGCGCTCTGAACTCCATGCGGGGTAGGGTTCGCGCCCGCTGACGCCGTTGTGGTCGACGAATGTTGGTGTGGAGGATTCGGAGATGCCGATGCGCGGTGGTCCAAGCGACTCCTGCGATGGCGGATACTGCTTCCCATAGACATCGACGTCCGAGTCGGTGTCGGGTTGGGCTGCGGAACATGAGAATACTGACGCGCGAACGTCGGAGGAAAAATACACACGGTAGTCGTAGCCTCCCCCCTGCTCGTAGTACCTGTCGTCGTCGCCGTTACTGCCGTCTGAGGCATACGTCTCCCGATGTCGGTCGTAGCGGTCGAGGTGCTCGGAATCGTTGTCGTAGTAGCGGGGGTCGGGCATTTGCATGGGATGATGGAAGGGATCGTGCGGGTCGGAGGAGGGAGGAGAAGAGCTGACATACATGCCTTCCTGGCTGTGAGGACCAGGTCGGGAGGTCATGACGGAGGAGAGAGGAGCTCTCGTCGCTGTGTGCGACGACGAGGACGAGGCGGTCGTCGATGTGAGAGACGGTGGAGAAGGGATGTCCGCAGACGCGCGTGCTCGGGCGTGACGCACCGTGTGCACAAGGCTGACCCAGACTCTGCCCCAGCCTCACATCAGTCCGAAAATGGAATCCTCGGTGGGGCTTTCCGCCCTGCCGTCGACGTCATCGTCGCTGCCACCCTCTGGTTAATTTTGTGACCAGCCGCAGCTTTGGATGTCTCACAGTTCGGAAAGTTTGCACTCCGAGTGCTCCAGTAAGTACGACTCGAGCATATCATTCACAGCTCACGGTGAGGAGGTAGGGTATGCAAACATACACTCAGGTCATGACGACTGGCGACGCTTTTCGAACTCCACTGCTTCGCAGCAACAGCCACGGCACACCTGGCTTCCTTGCAAGCGGCCGACCGAACAGCTCGGCCGCACTGGAATGCCTGCACTGGTATGGTCATCATCTCATGGTTGCTGCTGGTTACTTGTGGCTTAAAGGAAGGGCGTCTACTCAATTCTAGAACGACGGAACTTGGTAAGTAACCTGCTGTAACCTCATTGCTGGACGCCTTACACGTTGAACATCATCCTTCGAGATCCTGATCGCTGCCTCGACATACCTGCGACACCAACAAGGCGTCGAAGTCGACATGACTACGCGGACAGACCTCCAGGGAGCGCCGGATGCTGCGGCCGTCTTGTTCTTGCTTCTTGTGATACGAATTGTTTGAGTCCGTGCCACTCGCCCTCCTCTCACTACTTATCACTCGTTCAACTGCTCGCTGCTCGACCTCATCGCCATGATCATCGAGGTGGACGATCGCGCAACGTCCGAGAACCCGCGCAAACGCGTCAAGCTCGAAGAGCCCGACCGCGACGAGAAGCCGTTCCAGGATCATCCGACGCTCTACATCGAGGACGGCAATGTCATCCTGCGCACGGGCGGGACGCTCTTCTGCGTGCACAAGTCTCTCCTTTCGAAGCATTCCCCGGTCTTCAGGGAGCTGTTTCAGCGGGACGCCGAACGCTTCCGCGGGCTGGCGCTCTATACGATGGAGGAGACACGGGAGGACCTGGAGGTTCTGCTGAACGTGATATACGATGGCTTGTGAGTACTGGCATACTCTCCCGTTCCTCCCTTCTATATCTTGCCACGAGTGGCTCCATCTGCGGTCGGAGAAGACTTCAGTGCCACCCAAGTACGCACGCGGTCGTTTGGGCTACCATCGCTTCGTGGGGATACAGGAGAGATCAATCGGCTTCGCAGTAGTATATGAAGCTTGAATGGCTCAGCAGTCCCTCCCGATGCATAGGAAAGGGGGGCCCGAAGTCTACTGTAATTCATCAGAGATCATTTGTCCTGGGATGGAACTCGGACGTGCGTCGGTCGACGGCTCTCGCTATGCTGGTTCTCGCCGTTCGATCGCGCTGACACGCCATTGCTCGCGCAGACATATCGATGTCCATGACTTCACGGTAGAAACCTTCCCTACCCTCGCCACCGTTCTCCGCATGGCATCAAAGTACAAGATCGAGCGACCGTGCCAAGCAATCGTCGCGCGCATCCGCCAACAGTGGCCTGCCAGCCTCGCCGACCACGATGCGCTAGTGGCGCAGGTTCGCGCTCCCGTGGCACAACAGCTTGGGGCCGACGACAAGGGCAAAGCTCGGGACGCAGGACCTTTGAACGCGAACATGAACGCCAACCCTCTTGCGGACATCAACGCTGCCGCGGCAGACTACTTTCGGCAGCAGGCAATGCGACCGAGTGCCAGCGGACCACAGCTCCCTGCCTCGTACGCCCGCGACGGACCTATCATGATCAACCCTTCCAGGCGGCGCATGGCTGTTCCCGCCCACATCCAACCCCTTGCTCCGCCTCCGAACATGGCGCAACCTGTGAATTATGGTGCCCACTTTCTCCCGATGGGAATGGGGCCTCCTGCCGCACAGGCTGAGCGCAACGACACAGCGCAAGAACCGATTCCGGGGCCGTCCAACGCCAAGCCTGCTGCCCCAGCCGTCGGTCCCGCCCCTGCCCAAGCCGCCGCCGCCGCCGCCGCCCCTGCGCCTCCTGCAGAGAAGGAGGACCTCATCATCCACCCGGCGAGCGTCATCGCCGTCCTCCGCGAGTGCGGCTACAGCGACGCCGCGCTCTTCTTCCCGCTCTTCTACGCCCTCAGCCGCACGACGGCGCAGTTCGGCGGCGGCGCGCTCGGGTACCACCTCGCCCCGCTCTCCGCCGCGGACATGGAACGCTTCGTCGTCGGGATCGAGCGGCTGCGCGCGCGCCACACCGCGCTCGTCGTCTCTACGCCCTCGTTCGACTCTGTGCGCACCCCGGGCGGGTCGCTGCACTTCTGCCGGGAGGGCGCGCGGGAGCTGTGGACGGGCCTGGTGTACACGCTGCTCGTTACGAACGAGCAGCACGCGCACGAGCCGGTCGAGGAGTGGCAGGATATGGTGGCGAGCGTGAATGCGCAGTATGGGCGGTACCAGGTCTGCGCCGAGTGCTGCAAGGCGGTCGTGGCGAAGATACAGACGTACCGGGTTTCCTTGTGGGACTCGCTCCCGCGGTTCTTCGAGTTGGCGTGACACCGGTACTTGAAGTTTGCTCGGAACTCTGAGTTCTGCTGATAGCTTTCTCTCGATTGAATCTGGAACGCTTCCATGTGTCTTGTATTGCCATTGCGAGCGACAGTGCCTATCTACTTGGGAGTTTTGTGATCTATGCCTGCCGCTTCGGTGGGAAGTCAGGCGTCTATCTGTATCCTAGCTTGTTTCTTACCGCCATGTCTCTCGCATGCTGCTCCTCCGCCTTGCTCGATTTTACATTGTTTACAGACGCACTAGGCCTTCTCAAGGGACCTTTTGGCTGCGTAGTTCTGCCAGAGTAGATTGCTGCACCCTTTCAGCAGTCACCTTCAAGCTCACGGTGAGTCGTTCAGCATCGCGGAGCTTCATGTCGAGGTATGTCTAGGCATAGCTTCCGGGCACATCTCGAAGTCACTGACAACTTCCGGACCTTCAGAAGCGTCGACAGCTGCACCTGAGAGTGTCTCGAAGCTAAGTAGTGAGACTCGAATCTTCGAACCTCGGCGCTGCAGGCCTAGGGACTGCGGAGGGCTGTGCGCCGCTCCTCGTGGCACACCCAGAAAAACCACTCCATCGAGCTCCGAAAACAACACAAGTGCCACGCCTTCGCGGCACACCCTCAAAAATTGTCGGTCAGTGCCACGCCACTGCTTGTGCTAAATGTAGTCTTACGTGGCACAGGGCTTGTTTTTCGACCACCACCATCTCGTCGACGCGGTGGTCTTCAGACCTCCAAGCAACTCCATCGGATTACTGGCTGCTTTACGACGATCATGACACTCATGACCGGAAGACGCGGCGTCGGGTTCTTGAGCCTGCTGCTTCTTGCATATACCTCGGAAGGAGTACAAGGACGGACGTTCACTGTTGTCAACGCTTGTCCGTTCACGATATGGTGCGTCTTGTGTGCTCATCTTTCGCTCTTGGAAACATGGCTTGACTCATATCCCTGCTCCATAGGCCCGCAGTGCGTGCTGCTGCGTACATTTGCAGCCCCAGGCTAACCCGGGATACGTCTAGATGTACACTGACCCTACCGCCGGAACTGCCGTTCCCGACTTCCCCACAGGGTAAGAAAGCACACAATTACCTATGACCGGTCTAATTGGACTATGTGCAGGTGGGAAGCGCCGCCGTGGACCTCTGTGACGATCGCTGTTCCGGATAATTGGAAGGCTGGTCGGATATGGGTGAGTATGCGAAGACCTCCGAGCAAGCAAGATTTCGCGAACCAGTCGCTGACGTCGTACGTTTGCTTCAGGGGAGACGCGACTGCGACTTCAGCATCACTGCTGGTCCTACCTGTCTCGATGGCTGGTGTAACGGCGGGCTTCTATGTGACCCCACGACAGGGACTGTGCGTTTGTGCTCACCTCAGCTGCGTATTTCTGCCTGATGCTCAGTGATGATATGCAGGGAGTTCCTCCAGCAACGGTCGCGGAGTGGACACTCCAAGGGGATGGAAATCGCGACTTCTACGATGGTGAGTGTAATCTGCACCTCGACTATGCAGGAGAGGTGTTAATTCGCCTTGTCAGTGTCTCTTGTCGATGGATACAACCTTCCCATGGCTATCACGAACACAGCGAACTGTCCAGTAGCAGATTGTCCTGTCGACCTCGGACCGAATTGCCCAGCACCAATTCAGGGGCCCTTCGATTCGACAGGCTACCCGGTGGGATGCAAGAGCGCGTGCTTTGCGAATCTCGACGGGAACCCGAGTGCGTACCGAAATACGCGATTGCGTCACGCTTCTGCTACTGAGACCGACGATCATGAACTGCCAGACGATTCGCCGAACTGCTGTTCCGGCAGCTTCGGTACGGCCGCAGCATGTCCGCCATCAGGGGTCCAGTACTACGACTACTTCAGTGGGTGTGGGTTCTGTCCCCGGCGAAGTCGAAGCTCACCACGTGTGTACTGGATATGCAGAGGGCAACTGTCCGAATGCGTACGCGTATGCATTCGACGAGTCTAGTGGATCTGCGCTCTGGACGTGCGACTCTGGCCTCAATGCAGACTATACCCTCACGTTCTGCCCGTACGTGCTTGTCAAACGATCGTGTGTCCGGATGGCTCCAGCTCATACTTGCGCAGTCCTGGCCAGCCAGCGGCGAACGCCGCGTCCGCGTCCAACAGCTCAGGATCCGCAGTCACTTCTGCTCCTGCGGGCGTGTCGCCGGCCGCGGCAGGTTCGTTGTCGTCGACAAGTGCAAGCGGAGATGTAGCACCCACATCTCCAACAGACTCCGCGCCTGCATCGGCCTCTGGGAGCACAGGTGGCGCAACCGGTACATCGAACGGCGACGTACCGCGACAGCGTGGAAGTGCATGGTGGATTGGGGCGGCCGTGGCTGCGGCTGCGATGCGGTTGTGATGGCAGATGTGTCTTTGTAAGTTTTCTCTTTGCATTTGTATTCTACTGCACGCAGTCGACGGCTTGTATAGACTCCAGCTCGGAAGCCATGCCGTAACATTTGACTGGGAAATCTGCGCCTAGCCGGATTTGGCTGTGCAACAGGCCGCATCCGCACATCGACTTGCCCTGCTCACTCGCCGCGACGATGCCCTGGCCGCATTGCTCCCCTTTAGACTCGGCAGATTACCGCATGATCCAAGCGCGCGGCGTCGAGCTGGGAAACCCGCGACGTCCTGTACTGAACGCCGCGCCAGCGGAGCGTTATAGCGCGAGAAGCCCGCCGTAAGATGTCGGCGCACGCATCGCCCTAACGCCTCGCCCCCAAGCCTCAGGGCCTCATGACCGCACCACACGCTTCTTCCACCCACACAGTGACTTGGATTGCAACCGATAAGCGGGCGGTACACCCTCGATTGAGGCGCAGCGGGGAACATTGTGGTAGGTTATTCCACTTCGAGACACTTGGCCTGGAGTCATATCCACCGCCCGGCGCGCCCCCGACCCGCTTCGGATGTCCGACTCCCAGCACCAAATCATATAAAGGAGCGTTGCAAACCGAGCAACTTCAGCACACCGACATAGCGAACCCCCCGACTTACCATCTCAACACCCTCCTCCTCCTCTTACGAAGAAAATGCGTCGTTTCTTGTCCCGTCGCAGCACGGGCCGTCGGTCCGAGGATGCACACATGTCCGAGAAGACTCCGGCCTGGCAGCCGCAAGGCGGGGCGTCGGCCTTCATGCCCCCTGGTCGCATCGCTCCCCAGGTCTTCAACCGCCGCGGGCAACTGGTTGTGCACGAGGACGGGCCCGAGGACGACGACAACTCCACCGCAGCGCTCGTCGCGCCCTCTGCACCGCCTCCGCCTCCGAACCTGAAGGTGAAGCGCGTTGACTACTTCTACAGCTCGTGGTCGAAGGCGTGGAAGTACCGCAACACATCGTCGAAGGTCAAGGCGGACGTACTCCAGACCATCGGCAACGGGGACACGAACGGCGTCGACCCGTGGCAGACGTATTGCTTCGTCGTCGTGCGCAAGCTTCCGCAACCTGTCGACGGCGAGCAGGGAGAGCCGACGTTCCAGGTCGTCGTGAAGAGTCCATATCTCCTCATCGCGCTCAAGGACGTCATCCAGAAGGTCCAGGGCATCTCGTGGACAGCCGAACCCTTGGAGGTGCGCTCCAGAGTCAGCTGAGACGATTGTGAAGACGCTGACGCTGTTCCTGTAGCTGGACCCGTACCTGCTTCTCGCCTTCCTGCCCCAGTTCGACAGGTACATCGAGGATCTCCGGGCGAAGCGTGATCTCACCACGGAGGAGTCCCATGTGATCCAGTCTGTCACTGTCTTGGTCGACTACCTCCGGAAGGACTACAGCGCGACGCTCTCGAAGGTCGCGAACCTCACAGCGCACGGGGAGATCACGTTCGACACCCTCTTCGCGGTCTTCGTCCCACGCACCACCGTCATCACCGAATGCCCCATCACAGGCGAGCCTCGTGCGTTCCAGCTCGTTTCCGCGACCAAGATCCAGACGCTCTCTGGGGGCGTGTATGACCTGATCTGCGAGAGCATCGACGCCGTCGACGAGACCGACCCGTCCGGGTCCATGGGAGCCTACGGCGCAGGCACCTTCAACCCGGCCCAGGCTGTTTACGCACCCTCGCCCTACATGCCGCCGCCGCCTCCGCTGCCGGGAGCCATGGACGCGGGCATCAAGCAGGCGAGCGGCAAGACGTACGGGAGGGTCCAGAGCAGGATGTTCCTTGCGCACTTCAAAGGCACTGTCAAGATCAACTCGCTCGACGTCTATCCGATCGACTACCACACCAATGCCGGACAGCTGGAGATGTCGCTCGTAGCGCGGGGGAAGAAGTGGGTGTCCTTGCGGGGCGTGCACCATATGCAGTATGCAGGGCAGGCTACGTTCACGATCGCGGCCGTGGGAGGGTGTAAGAGGAGCATCAATTATAACGTGAGTTTGGTTTTGAATTACTGCCTTGGTATACGAGCTGAACTGACTGCTGGTCGTTTTGATGCAGGTGAAGTCTCGTGTCATGATTGACAGAGGTACGCAGAACCAGTCAGTGCCCCAGTAAAGAGAAGCTAAGGTCGGTGGTAATCCACAGGGAGCTTCCGTCGCTTGAACCCGAACTATGAGATGCCGGTTGTGAAGTCCGACATGCCCTCATTCTACCCTTCTGGGCCCGATCAGTATGGGAACTATCCCCCGTCGCCTCCCCCGGTGCCGTACAACCCAAGTAAGTCATGACTGTGCTTGCATACGACAGCGCGACGGATCTAACGCGTCCTCTGCAGATAGCGCAGTGCCTACCTTCCAGGCCCGGTCGAGGCTACCGCGCCAGAGCGCCGAGTTGACCGAGGACGAGCTCATGCTCACCTCCCCGATCATCTACGGATTCAGCTTGTCGGACAAGACGTGGTGTACGTTCATCCTCTCCACCTGCGTGGCATGAGAGGGCTGTGCGACTGACATGAATGAGATAGTGGAGTTCAACATCGAGCTCGTCCAGCCGATCACCTGGAACGTCGAGGCCTTCGGGAACCTCGTGCTCCCGGAAGAGCACAAGGTGCTCATGCAGACGCTCGTCGAGGCGCACGACTCGGAAACCGGGTTCGACGACTTCATCGAGGGCAAGGGCCATGGGCTCGTTATCAACCTCTTTGGCCCGCCTGGTGTCGGCAAGACCCTGTCGGCGGAAGCGACGAGCGAACATGTCAAGAGGCCGCTGTACGTAGTGGGCGGAGGCGACTTGGGCACGTCCGCTTCGGACCTCGATGCGGCTCTCAACCGCGTGTTCGACATTGCGACGAGCTGGAAGGCGATCGTCCTCATCGACGAGGTATGCATTCAGGGATGGAGTATCGTGCGCTGAGCTGACCTTCCGTCTCACAGGCCGACGTCTTCCTGGAGCAACGATCTCTGCACGACATGGAGCGCAATGCCATGGTTGCCGTATTGTACGTCTCTCTCCGACTCTTTCCATGACAGAACGCTCAGACTGTAACTGCAGCCTCCGTCACGTCGAGTACTACCGCGGCATTCTCTTCCTGACGACAAACCGCGTGCAAGCCTTCGACGAGGCCTTCCTCTCGCGTATCCACGTGGCCCTCCACTTCCACGAGCTCACACAGGACGCGCGCAGGCAGGTCTGGACAGCGTTCCTCAAGAAGGTCGGCGTCGAGGCGTCTGTGTTCGGCCCGCACCTCATCGAGAAGCTCGCGGAGCGCGAGGTGAACGGACGGCAGATCAAGAACGCGGTGCGGACGGCGAGCTCGCTCGCGATGAGCAGGGGCGTGCCGCTCAGCTACAAGCATCTGGCGGATACGATGGACGCGATGCAGGAGTTCACGGCCGAGTTCGCCGCGATTGGGAGGAAGTGAAGGGGGGGCATGGCATACCGTAAGATGTATCTTATCGCTGTACTACCAATCTACTTGTAACTGTAGTGTACTTCCGTTAGGTTGCTCGAACACACTGTCTAAGGCATCAATTGCAGAGCGTGATCGACGACGGACGGGTAGGTATACCGAGCGCATTACTCGTGCTCGGGATGGCCACTGGCAGCAACTCAGCCTTGTCGCTCTTCAGTACACATACGGTATGAGCTTATACGGGGTTCTCCTAGCCCACTCCTCCCACTCCGCACCGAACTTCTTCCTCATCACTTCTTCCTCCCCTTTCATCCGTCTCACAGTGGCAATATGGACAGCATTGATCACCAGGAGCCACAAGCTCATAAGGAGGGCTGTCCACCACGTCTCCAAGATCCCGCTTTCCCAGAGGTATGACCCGGGCAGGACCAGCACGAGCATCAAGCCGGTGTGGGCAAGGTGGAACCCTACGTACGCGGGATGCCGGACGATAGCGTAGGGGCCGGTGGTGACGAGCTTGTGGTCCTTGAAGACCGCAAGCTCGAACGTGAAGAACTTCCCGAGCTTGACGTAGCATATCTTGCGAATTGTTGCGCCTACTGCGAGCATCGCTACACCCGCAATGAAGGTGGGTCTGATTGAGAGCCTCTCTACGGAGCTCGGGTCGTTGAAGAGTGCGGCGAGAATGCGGTTGGAGAGGGGGGAGGGAAACTCGCGGGCGAGCACTGCGACGCATTCGGCAGCATGCAAAGGATATACGATAAACTAAACAGAAGATACATACGTGAGCGACATTGGCAAAAACATAGGGACAAAGCAGTATAAGACCCACCTTGCTGACCATTATTGATGTGCCCACGATGGCGGTCATAAGGTCTGCGCTGCGGTATTTGCCTCGGACGGCGATATCCTTGGCTGGACCGGGATTAGGGGGATTGAATGCGACGAGCTCGGACGCAAGCATGATGGCGAAAGCGGGAAGTTTGAGGATATAGCTCAAGTCCATCGGATGTAAAGAGAGCGGGTGCACTGTGACAACCTCAGAATGAGGTACCGATTGTCGTGTGAGGCTTTGTATGGCGCAGAGCACAGATGGACGTAGCAGTTCAAGCTGGAAGACACGTTGTCAACGCTCCGCTGAAGGCTGAAAGCAAGCAATCCCGGAGGGCAGACGGGACATGTGCCGCCGATTACGCAGAGGAATGCAGCAACCCTGGCAGGGACAGCAGCCGTTGTTCAGCGCAAGCAACGCCCCCGGGCTCAAAGGCCGGTACCAGGGATCTATTGGCAGCTCTGTGGGTGTTCGAGTTGGCTTTGAGCGCACCGCCCGACCATGATCATGACGAGCGGCGGGACTCCACAGTCAAGCCGCAGAATGTGAAGGTGACCCGGCCCCCGCGATATTGTTGTTGACGAGGGTCGAAAAGTGCCAGAGCGATCCGAAACACGCCGGTCAGTACTCTACCCAGCTGACTAGTACGAGACCAGTACTCCAGTATATCCAGGTGAAGGGAGACAAAAACTTGACGTAACATTTGATGCATTCAGAGGGAATCGAACCCCCGGCGGGTCGATGGCAACGACCCAGGTTACCACTACCCCATTAATGCATGACAGAGGCGCCCCTAGTAACATCCCAATGCTCGACGACTTAAAGTTCGGGACCCAAGTTCTCTGTCGAAACACTACTTAAGCCTGACTCACTACTTCATGCAATCATCAGAGCATCTGGCATAGGGTCCGACCACCTGGTACATACAACAACAACTCCCCAGATATATCGGACGTTCCACCGACAAAGCATGTCATCGGCGAGGAGACAACACAATGCAATAAATCAAATATCGTGCGCAAGTACCCTTGACATGTAATATCGTACAGCTAGCTCAGACGGTTGAGCCTCGACTACTCGTGTGTTGGCTTGCCGCGCCACCGTCTCCGCAGAGGTCGAAGATAATGCGATTCACTCGGCACCTCCGTCCAGGGAGAGATCCAACGCCCGTTCGACATGCTCTGCACTGAGTTGCTCTTTGAGACCTTGCGCAATATATCGGGCCAGCTGGCAGATATTCCTGATCTGGCGGCCATTGAGGTCCTTCTCAGCATGCAGCTTCGCTAGTGCCGGAATCCGAGCTACGGGCATGCCTGCCTTCTTCAGGAATGCACGCCAGAGGGTACTCTTTGTCGGTCCGGTGAGAGGACCGAAGGTCAGTTTGAGGTGCATCCGAGAAAGCATGGCTTCGTCGAAGGTCTCCAGACGATTCGTCGTGAGGAAGACGATGCCGCTGTACGTCTCAAGTTGCGTGAGGCTTCCCACTCGCAGTATCAGTACGGGTTGGTCCTTCAATTATAATACCAATACTCACAAAGCCGACACCAGCGCGTTTCGTTCGAGATCATGCGCTGCACGTCTTTCAAGAAAGACATCCGCCTGTAGCACTGTAGTCAGCGCGGTGGACCTCTAAGCTGGAGCAAGCTAACACCCACCTCGTCAATCAGCAGAATGGCACGCCATATACCTGCCATGTCGAGTGTCTTCCGCAGATTGACTTCTACTGTGGCGCCATCACTGAGCTTTCCACTAGTCAAGGACATCAGCGGTCTCCGGAGGTGCTCGGATGTTGCTTCTGCGGACAATGTCTTCCCGACCCCAGGCGGTCCATGGAGACCGATAATGAGACCTCTCCCTTTCCCGCGGACGAAGTCGGGAGCAACCGTGTCGCTACCACTTGCATGCGCATCTACCAGCGCCCGAAGGAGGTCTTTGTGTCCTTCCACAGGGAGAATGAGCCCGGAGAAAGCCTCGTCATTCCATTCGATCGGAGAGACATGGCGAACGTTGAAACGCACTGCGTCGCGACAATTTGATCAGCCCTGAGTGGTCGGCGGTGGAACAGTAGTGAGATCTTACTCCATTCGTTCTCCACCAGGCTGTAACCATACAGAATGGGAGTGGCGAGGCGCAGCTTCTCATTGGAAAGGGGTACAATAGTGGCTTGTGTATCACTGGAGACGTCTTGAGCTTCTGCCGGTGCCCACGTCAGAACGGATCAGCGCTACGGAAGTCTGAAGAAAGCCCACCGCTCGTAGCATGCGATACGTCGGGTTTCTTTGCCTGACTGAGTTTACTTCTCTGCCCGAAATAGTATGCTACCAACATACGTCAGTAGCGCGATCCACAGTAGTATAGGTATAACCACGCACCTTTGTCTATAATAATCCTTGAGTTGACCTACAGATTGGTTAATACGGCCAATCGACGGAGGAAACGAGTCATCCACTCACACTCCAACTCGCGGATGTCCCTACGGCCATACCACAATACTGCATATGATGCTGTCCGATAGAAAGTGCCGCCCACTTACGGCCACGCTCTACCAGCTGGCTTGAGAGCTCTGACCATCTGGAATGATACTTCACGGGGTATGCGCGCAACGTGGTAATCTTCGCGACGCCAGTGAAGCTTTCCAACTCGATCGTATGGCTGTACATCTGGAAAGCGTCTTCAGAGAGCAGAGTCGTATCTGCGCTCGCATGATCTGGGTCGTAGTCCGACTTCGCGCCTAGGTATTCGCATACCAACTTGTAACACACTTCACCCCCCGTCTTGGCTTCCTGAAAGCCCCTGTGAAGTCGTACGACCCAAGGTTCACCAGTAGTGGGGCAGGAGGTTACGATTAGGTTTCCGGGTACGAAGACGATGTCCAGTAGATCGAACGTAGTCTCCTGGTGGGTGGCGAGTTTATCGATGGTTGCAAGGGTAGTGGAGTAATGATGTTCGAGGTAGGCCAAAAGCACCTTGAGTGCCGTGAGGGTCTGAGTGTTCTCGAGAGAGGTAGGTCCTGTAAGAAGTGAAGCTTCGTGCTGTTTGAACTGTGGGAAGAAGGCAACGAGGAGCCTCGGCGAAAGCTATGGCAATGAGAGAGCGTGAGCGCACGAGTTGTACTTGCACATATACAGGACACGAACTGGAACTGGAGTTGCGGTCCAGGAGACACCGGGAACAGTACCCATGACGGACTTGCATGCCTCCAAGAGTTCGGGGGATTTTGAATCATCAGCGTGAAGGAGACAGACGACTCGATCGAAATGTCTCGTTCGACCACAAAGTGGTAGTTCTTCCAACTAGTGTCGTAGTCCTTCGTGAGGTCGCTGAGAGGCTGCGCACGTTCTGCAGGCGATCCGGCGATCGCTGCATCGGTGTCTGTATGGGCATAGCGACGTTCATCCCTCCTATACACTCTGTCGACGTACTTGATGGTTTCGAGTGGTGAGGGGGACGAGTCGAGTTGATGAGAATGCTCCATATCTTCAGAAAAGCTGTGAATAAAAAGCTGGGTGCGAACCTAAAGACGGCTGTTAGTAGAGGCTTGGGAAAGCTGTGGTATACTGGGGCGAAATCCCGGCCGGGACTATACGCACCCTTTATACTCACAGATGTGGGTCCATGTTATGACTGGAAGGCAGACCTCCAACCTCCTCTGACCATTCGTCGAGATGTTTTGCATCTACATGCGCGATATGGAGGTTCGGGAGCACGACACGCAGTGCAGACCATCATTCCGTGATGTCATGAAATGATTCGAGCTTTGAATCCATCGCTATCAGTCACTCGACGTGTTCACCCTTCGTCAAAATCATGACATACCTGAGTTACAAAGAGAGTCCATCTGTTCAATAGTAGGCTGGAAGGAGACTCCATAGTAGCGAACGAGACGTCGCTACCGTGGCACGAAAGACGACTCAAGTGCGGTCTGATCTGAAGCGCCGAACGGGGATTGTTACCACGCAGTTGAGAGATGTCAATGTGGCGGTGCCCAGATAGAACGCTACTCAATTACTTACTGAGAGCAGCGGCGGCTTGGCGGCGGCATCTTTGAACTTGCACTTAGTGCTTCATTCTCTTCCTGCATAGCGATTTGTTGACGACGGATTCTCATGACCTGGCACGCCGCACCGACATACTTAGTAAGTATCACTTATAAGTCCGTCCTACGCGTCCGCGGGTCTGCCACAAACCGCTGGGGACGGGTCTAGGAAGCTCGCCACAGGCGGCAGGCCCAAGTCAAGGAGCTTACCTCTGACCATCGGCCGGGCGCTGATGCCCGTATTGGTGCGGTCCTTTCTTTTTTCAATTATGCAGCACTATCACTCACTCCAGCAACACTCCAGACGCAGGTAAGTATGCGCCTCCGGTAGCGGCGCTGACGAGGAATCAAGTCGCCGCCATCATGGGTGCATAATTTCAGCGGTCCGGGTCCCTTCTGTTTCTATTGGGCGGCTCGCCAGTACGAACCGATCCTGGGCGCACAACCTCGCCCTGGCACTTCCACTGATTCTGCAGTGGCACGCGATAGAAGCAAGGCCAGGGATCTTCACGAGCGCAGCGCGCACGATGTGACGACGTGCTCACGGAGCGCGGGGCATGCAGAGGTTTTTATTCTATACCTACTATCTCCGCCACCGCTGCTGAACGTTGTTTCTCAGAACCGAACTCCTCACTCTCATGCCCTCCCCGCTGCTACTCAACCTCATCGGTCCGTCAGTGGCTCTGGCTCTCGTGAGTACTACTACAAGCTCTCCGCTATTTCAGCCGAAACGCACACTGAAACATCCCAGGTTGCACGCCAAGTGTTTCGACGCCATGAGGTATACTCTCTGCGAGCGCAAATCCTGTTATTATTCGTTCCACCTGGCGTCGTCGCCCTGCATGCCACTCGCCTTCCCAGCAGTATCTGGACATTCTTCGAAGCGTTCTGGTTATCCCTCGCCATCTATGTGGCGGCTCTGCTGATCGCCACAGTCGTGTATCGTTTGTCGCCTTGGCACCCTCTCGCAACCTACCCTGGTCCTGCCCTTCGTAAGGTGTCAGAACTAGTCAGTGCCTACTACGTCGCCACAGGGAGAAAGGGGACGCACCTTCGTACGCTTCACGAGCAATACGGTGATATTGTTCGTATTGGTATGCCATATTCCAACTTTCGCTTTCGGTAGACCCTGATTGCATGGTGCTCAGGACCCAACACGCTTTCTATCGTTGACACTTCTCTTATGCCTCATCTGTGGAATGTTTCGCGTGGTCCAGGTTAGTCCATCCATCGTCTACCTTACGAGCTCAGCATCCTCAACCACTTCTTAGCAAACATCGGAATCAAAATGTCCTACAAGAATGTCACTATGATGGGCATCCGGGATCCCGAAGAGCACGCTCGTCGTCGCCGCCCCTGGAACCGTGGGTTGAGTCAGGCCGCTGTGAAGGAGTATGAGCAGCCGCTCATGGCCCGAGTGCTACTTCTCATCCGCCGCCTTGAAGAACAGAAAGGAGAGGTCAATTTAGCGAAATGGACGAGCATGTTCTCGTAAGCGTCTTCTGTCTATTGCTGCGATTCGTTGCTGATTACCTATTCAGAATGGACTTCACGTGTGATATGGCGTGAGTATTCAGGGCTACAGCGCATAGATCTTCCGTCACCAGTACTGAGCAAGGCTAGTTTTGGCGGGGGTACTGAGCTACTCCGAGACGGCGAGCACACGAACCCTTTCAACACATTGCAAAAAGGCATGGTGTAGGTCGTCCTTTCCTGCGGCATCTCTATATTGTATACACGCTGATCGACATCCCTATCAACCAGGCTCGCTTCAGTTCTCGCGCAGGTGCCATGGCTTGGGGTATGCCTTGGCCACATACCCGGCAGTGGGCGGCCTTTGCGTGCTCTGCACACAGCTTCGAGGTCTTTTGCCGCGAGGCGATTGAAGCGCGGGGCGACTACGCGGGATTTGTTCCACTACCTGGTACGTCTCCTCTCGGTACTCAAATTTGGCAGTGACCTCATCACGGTGCAGAACAACGAAGACTTACAGGACGTACCGCCTCCGCCGCAAGAGCGTCTGATTGGCGATGCCATCCTTGCTGTCGTAGCTGGTGCCGACACAACATCCAACACCATGGTCAGCATGTTCTACTGTCTTCTTGCGAATCCCGCCGCATACGCAGCGCTGCAAGCCGAAGTCGACAAGTTCTATCCGCCGGGCGACAACCCATACGACACGAAGCACTACCAGGAGATGCATTACTTGAACGCTGTCATGTGAGTGCCTCAGGAAGTGCTCTCGGTGTCCGGAATGTTGTGACTCACGAGCATCAGCAACGAGACTATTCGTCTCTATCATCCGACCAGTACGGGCTGACAGCGTCAGGTGCCATCCAGTGGTCCTCCTCTTGTCGTCGGCTCTGTGTAAGCTGATCTTCAGGAAGTAACCGGACTTGTGTGCTCATACGTTATTCATCAGGGTCATACCTCCCGGGACGATTTTCTTCATGCCCATGTCTACCCTCCATCGCGATCCGCGCAACTTCTCGTACCCCTCTGCCTTCTGGCCAGAGCGCTGGCTCATCGCGTCGGGACACATCAGCGTCGACTCGAAGGAGGCGCGTGCGCCTGGACCGCTCACGAAGGATCAATTCGTGCACAACGACACCGCTTTTATCACCTTTGGACTCGGTCCGCTTGCCTGCGTCGGGAAAGCCCTGGCGAATCTGCAGATGCGCATGTTCGTCTGCGCGCTCTTGCAGAAGTTCGAGTTCCAGCTGCGCAATGGCTGGGACCCCAAGGCGTACGACGACAGTATCAGGGAGTATGTCAACTTGACGACACCGGAGTTGCCCGTATACCTGAGGGCCCGGTGGTAGGAATAGTCACTTCCCCGAAGTATGCGCCGATGTCGCCGTACTTACATAGTAGCTTGAACCAATGTCCTGGATCGAAAAGACTACTTACACGGGCCACCAGGAACTAGGGTTCTCCGGGCGCGGCCGCACCTGTTTACGGTACTCAGCCACGAGGAGATACATGCAAGTGCAAGGAACTGTTCGCAACTCTTACCTCAGACGACCGTGACTGCCTAAGTACTTCGGTACTCCGGTACTCAGAGCCGGTGACTAGTAAGGGTAAACATTACACAAGCAGTTGATCTCGCCGCCACATGAATCTTCTCTTCCTCCAACCAGTATCCATATTTCCGCATTGACCCCTTGCAGTCAATCCTATGTTAGCGTCCGAGCCGCAGCTCAGGCATCAGGCCTCAGGCCTCAGGCCTCCATGAGGACCGGCTCCAGCAGATGGACAGTCTCCCGGTAGGCAGGACAAACAATCAAGTATATTCCTGTGGATGCTTGTGGACAGCAGATGCTCACTCGTGCAACTGTAGCTTCTAGACTCTCCGATCGCATCTAACATATGACAACCGTGCGCTGTGCGCCGGCTGCTCCGTGTGCATCACCAGTAAGTCACTGCATCTTTCTCACCGCGCTCATGTGGCGAGTCTGCGCCGCCGTACAACCGCCGTAGCACCTTCCGCGGGTTCCGAATGTGATAGAAACGAGGTTGCGTGACCGGAGCAACGCTGCCCCTGTTGAGCCTGCGAAATGGGTGAGATGCCGTCGATAACATATAGATACGACACCGTGGCAGCTGGACCAATCCCACTTCCTTACCTCTGGACGTGGTATCGCAACAATGCCGCAGTCCCAAGAGATCGACCCCGTCTTTGTCTCCATTATCGTCGCATTCGTGAGTACATTCCCGCCACAGACCTCGCTCAATTACAATCTCATACCCTGTTCAGGTTGCGCACCACGTTTTCCGCCGCCATGAGACATACTCTCTGCGGGCGCATGCTTTGCTGATATTTGTCCCACCATTCGTGATCGCCACACATTACGTCCATCGGCCTGACGGCTACGGGACGCTAGCGCATTTATTCGCGAAGTCTCTTGCCATACACGTCGTCGCATTGCTGTCCTCCATAGTCGTGTATCGGCTCTCTCCGTGGCACCCTCTGGCTCGTTTCCCAGGACCGCCCTTGCGCAAGGTCTCAGAGTTGGTCGGCGCGTACTACGCTGCTATAGGGAAGAAGGCGACGGCAATCAGTGAACTGCACAAGCAGTACGGTAGCGTCGTTCGTACAGGTATGTCGTACCCTTTCTATAGCAGCAGCTTCGTGCTGATAGAGAGCTCGCGGCTCGTGACCTGCAGGACCGAACTCTCTCTCCATCATCGATCCCTCCGCCATGTCCCAACTATGGAGCGTGCCGCGCGGCCCATGTACGTTCGTCCATACTCGGTACGGGTTTTAACCGACTTCATGTTGCTGTATAGGGAACATCGGGCCTAAGATGTCCTACAAGAACTTGACGATGATGGGTATTCAAGATCCGGAGGAACACGCACAACGTCGCCGCCCGTGGGGCCGGGGGCTGGGTCAAGCGGCTATCAAGGAGTACGAACATCCGCTCATGGCTCGAGTAGAGCTGCTTGTACGCCGGCTGGAAGAGCAGAAGGGAGAGCTCAACTTAACGAAGTGGATGGGCATGTTCTCGTATGCACCTTCTCATCTGTGCTGAGATAGGATCGCTGACATGTCGAGCAGAGTTGATTTCATGTGTGACATGGCGTGAGTAGTTACTAGCCTGTGTCCTGCGGATACTGACATCATTCAGGTTCGGTGGCGGAACTGAGATGCTCCGAGATGGGGAGCACACAAACGCCTTCCGGATGCTGCAAAGGGGCATGAGGTGCGTGTTCACTCAACCTCGCCCTGTGTTCATGTTTCTCACTATCCGACTGACACGTCTCCTTTCAGTATTGCGTCCGTTTTTACCCAGGTTCCCTGGCTTGGTGTATATGTCGGACACATTCCCGGTGCCGGGGCGCCTCTCCGCGCCCTGCACAAGGTCGCTAGGACGTTCGCCGCGAAACGACTTGAGCGCGGATCCTCCGCGCGAGATCTCTTTCATTACCTGGTGCGTATTCTCGGCTCATATGTGGTCGTGAAGCTCACGAATGGAGCAGAACAACGAAGATCTCGCTGACGCGGCTCCTCCCCCAAGAGAGCATCTGATCGGCGATGCAATCCTCGCTATTGTTGCTGGTTCAGATACGACGGCGAACACGCTGGTCAACATTTTCTACTGCCTCCTGGTGAACCGTTCCGCCTACGCCACACTTCAAGCCGAGATCGACAAGTTCTATCCTTCGGGCGACAATCCGTGTAACACGCGGCACTACCAGGACATGCATTACCTGCAAGCGGTCATGTGAGTCTCCTCAGAAATCTAGCAGGTGTATATTGAACAGGTCGCGCACAGCAACGAGGCACTCCGGCTCTATAATCCCACCAATCTTGGTGGCCAACGCCAAGTTCCCCCGAACGGCCCTCCAGCTGTCGCAGGCTCTCTGTACGTCCTCCTTCGTAGCATGGCTGCGGCCACTGGTGCTGAAGCTGTTGCAGGGTTCTACCACCGGGCACTATATTCTTCATGCCCCCCTTCGTGGTGAACCGCGACCCGCGCTACTTCTCGCTCCCCTCCGCCTTCTGGCCTGAGCGCTGGCTTATAGCGTCAGGACGCATTCGCTTCGACTCGAAAGAGGCTCGTGTGCCCGCCCCGCTCAAGCAGGACGAGTTCGTGCACAACGACGCTGCGTTCGTCTCATTCGGTTCCGGACCCATCAATTGCGTCGGTAAGGCCCTGGCCACGGTCGAGATGCGCATGGTAGTCTGTGCGCTCTTGCACAAGTTCGAATTCCGTCTACGCGATGGCTGGGATCCTCGGGAGTACAGCGACAACATGCGGGAGTATATCACCCTCACTACATCCGAGGTTCCAGTGGTTCTCAAGGCTCGATGGTAGACCCTGTCGACAGCCAATGCAGCGATTAGGGAAGGAGGACCGCAGAGCTGTCGCCTGACGGAGTCAGTTCGTAGATGATATGGCTCTTTTGTCAGCTCTTCTGTCTCAATCCTATACTCACTACGTGAACATCAGCTCAGGCCGCTCTCAGAACTATGGAGAGCTCACCAGTAGTAGTGAATGACGCATCTCGAGTCGCCCGAAAACGGTCATCGAGCGGTTGTGCGAATGCAAAAGTGCAGAGACGCCGACTGGAAGGATACCCTCAACGTCACGAGGATAACACAACCTACGAGTAAGTACGACGACTGGAAAACGTTGAAGAATAAACAGTAAAACACTCTGCAAGCTGGGCGAATAGAACCCCATTGATGCCTCCCCAAAGCGCCCACCGCGTATACATCCACGAGCATCTTCTCAATGCAGCTCTTTGTATCCTCGAGTGAGGAGGCTATGTATGTATCATACATATGGCACTCCCCTGAAAACGTAATCCCAGTATAATGAGAGAGACCATGAAGCTAACGTCACCAACGTCGAGTCTACCACCTCGGCTTGATGACGACCGGCAGAGGCGGCCTCGTCACCGTCACATACTCCTTGATCTGCTCCGGATACGTCCCCGCATCCCACCCCTGCGGAGCCTGGAAGTGGAACTTGTGCACCAGCGCACACGTCAGCATGCGCATCTCCAAGACACCGAGGGCCTTCCCGACGCAGTGGATAGGCCCGTGTCCGAACGGGATGAAGGCGGCGTCGTTGTGCACGAACTCGCCTCGTGCAAGCTGGGGCTTCCCGGGCGGCATGCGCGCGTCCTCGAGGCGTAGGTCGCCGGAGGCGATGAGCCACCGTTCGGGCCAGAAATCGTCCGGGTAGGAGAAGTATCGCGCGTCGCGGTGGATGGTGTACTGGGGCATCATGATGATCGTTCCGGGAGGGATCACGCTGAGGGTAGGACGTGTGAGTCTGGAAGCGCGGCAAGAGGACGTCCGGGTACGTACTAGGGGCCTGCCACGACTGGTTCTGAATCCCAGGGAACGCGGCGTTGACCACCTGCGGCTGCCGGATGGAAGATACGAAGAGTCTCGTTTCTATAAGTTGGGTGGGAAGGTGTCAGTACTCGGCATAATGTGATGCAAGACTACGAGAGACGGTTACATCACAGCGTTCAAATAATGCATGTCTTGATAATGGCGGGGATTACAGGGGTCGTCCCCGGGATGGTAGTACTTGTCCACTTCGACCTTCAGATCTGCGTACGCGTCCGGGTGCGTGATGAGGCAGTAGATCAGGCTCGTCGCCGTGCTGGAGACCGTGTCGGAGCCAGCGACAACCGCAAGAATTCCATCGTCAACCAGGTGCTGTCGTGGCGGCGGAGGCGTATCTGGGAGGTCCTCGTTGTTCTGTAATGCATGTGTGCCCGTCAGCAATTTGACATCCACGTTCACATCCGAAAGGCGCAGTGCACGTACGAGATAGTGGAAGAGATCACGCGTAGTCGACCCGCGCTCCAAACGCTCGAGGACGAATCTAGTACCGGTCTGGTGGAGAGTTGCAAGTGCTTTCGCAGCACCGGGGATGTATCCCATGTATACGCCAAGCCACGGGACGAGCATTAGTGCACCGGCCACCCTACGAGAGAGTGTAGATCAGCTCAACGATGGACTGCGTGGAGCCGGATGTGGCAAGACTTACATGAGACCGTGCTCCATGACCGAAAAGACACTCTCCTTGTCTCCCTCTCGCAGCAGCTCTGAGCCGCCTCCGAACCTGTGACTTCTGTCAGTGCTTGAAAGCTACAAGTAGAAGTCGTGTCACTCACGCCATGTCGCACATGAAGTCATATCTAAGCATCGAGCCATGTCGCGGTCAGCATGATGTTGCTCGATCGATTGGTGACCGTGAACTTACGTCAAGTACTCAATCCATTTCGCAAGGTCCGCTTTGCCCGGCTGCTCTTCGAGACGTCGGACCAGCAAATGCACGCGGTCTGCGAACACGTGTTCGTACTCCTTCACCGCTGCTTGGCTCATTCCTCGATTCCAAGGCCGACGTCGGCGTGCGTGCTCCGCCGGGTCCTGGATGCCCATCAAGGGGACGAGCTTGTCCGAGAGAGATATTCCAACGTTCACTGACATAGGGAAGATCAGTCGGAAGTCGTGAATTGCTCGATACTGTTCTCGTACTCGGACCCCTAGGCAAATTCCACAGATGCTGCATAGCGGCGGTGTCGATGATCGACAACTCGTTCGGCCCTGCAATCAAAGCGTGGATGTAAGCTACGGGCTGTTCGTGTCACGTCGGCGCATACGTACCTGTACGCACGACATCCCCATACTGCTTATGGAGTGCCTGACTGTACTGGCACTTCCGTCCTGATAACGACAGGTATGCCGGAACCAGCATGGACACCTTCCTCGAAAGAGGTCCAGGATACCCAGCGAGCGGATGTAGAGGGGACAAACGATAGAGTATCACCGAGATCGACAGCGTGATGAGGTGTATTGGGAGCGCCCTGAAAAAACCCTGCAGAAGGCTTCGAGTAGTATCCGCAGTGTCGGAGACGAAGGTCGCAACTAGCGTAGGCGGTCCGAACAAAAGACACCCGTGAATAAACCATGAGTATGTCTCGTAGCGGCGAAAGACTTGGTGTGTAATCTGGTTGGATGCGACCGCGATGAGCATCGGATCGGATGAAGCCTCACATGAACTCACCAGTGCGAGAGCCACCGAAACGGCTCCAGGACTCGAATACGCTCGTTTCAACATTGTTGCTGTCTTCCAGTGCGGAGGTCACCAAGCCTGGGCAGGGTAGCGGGTCAAAGCTCCTTAGCTCCAAAGTGCTCTGCGAAGGAAAATGTGGTACGACCCTCGTGTGCGGAGGCAGGGCTGCGGCGTTCGGGAATGCTGACGGTTGGCCATGCCGTCCACATCATTTTCACATGGACCCACAATTCTTTGACGTGAGGTCGAAGACGCACGGTGTGCGCGCTTTGAGAACTTGATAGTGAAACTCCGGAGCTCCGAGGTTTTGGCCGCAGTATGGACGGTACTAGACCCAGGTTGGTCGACGCAGAGCTCGCCTTCCTCCATACGTGCGCATGCTCTCAGCCAGCGCTGGAAACATACCTGTACGCAGGCTTACGCAAGTGAGGAGAGTCAGGAGACATTGGGCGGGAAGCAACCATTTCTGGCGTCTGGCGCCACGTGTCAGTGCGGGTGTACACGGTCCTGGTCCATACCTCTTCGGTCTCATACTGCCACCCTTCCCAACAGGACCAGGAAGCATGGAACACATTCTCCTCGCTCAAGTATACCAGCACTCAGCTACAAGCACCGGGACGGTACGGGCCTTGCGTCACGCCCTTGAAGTTGTAATAGTCAAATCCGTATGTCACTGAAGTTAACGCACGCCGCTCGAACAGATACAGGTGATCCTAGGAGACCGCGTGCTGAGGCCACAGGGCAGTACTGCTTCATCTTGGCCGAGCCTCCCGCGAAGTAGCATGAGCACGGCGTCTCAAGATACGCCCAAGGGCTCGCCAAGCTCCGCTCACTGCAGAGCGTGTAAGTGGTATGCCATCTTCAGTGTGGACATGTTCTGATTCTTCAGGCCGCCCTTCACCACGACCAGATGGCCGCCCGGGATTCAATTGCTCAGGCGTTCTTTTGTGGTTTGTCTTCCCATGAACACGCAATTCTTCGTCCACGGTGCGTGTACCGTCTTGTATCGTCTTACACTATGCGCCTGAAACTTCGTAATTACTACGAACTTGTTCAGTACTTCATCTTCGTAAACTTAACGAGCATACCTCATGTATAGCACGAAGTTCTCATGGAGCGCCCGTAACGCTATGTTCGTGATGGAATTCGTGAATTTCATGGCATTTTTGTCCACGCTCACGAAGACAGTGTTCACGACTAGGTCGTAGCAATCACGATGTAATGTCGTGAATTTTGCGAAGCAGGTGGTTGCGGTAAAGCAGCGGTCTGTTTGCTGCGCACACGGTATGGTTCTGTGGTTGATATAGAATAGATTGTAATACTACTACACGTACACCAGTATATGTAATACACATAAACACCTGCACTACAACTCCGGGTGCAGCCCAATGGCGACCATCGAGGGACTAGATATACGTCTGCCCTGCCCAACGGTAGCATCATCGAGGGCGATATGTACTGCAGCTCGATGGATCTGGAAGAAGCTTGACGTCAGGATCATAAAAAGTGGTACGCCGAGGAAGACTACGTACCAGATGGGCATGACCTCGAGCCGGAACAATGAGGCGGACATACGACGCACCTATGGCTGCTGCCTAGAACTCGGCTCCCCAACGCTGCCTTGACGACATCCCAGAGGGTCCCAGATGCAGAGAATCCAGCCGCGAGCAGCGCAGACAATAGAAGGGTGTGCAGGTCCTCGGGAGTCGTCACAGCAGGCAGAAGCAAGCACCAGCATCGGCAGACCAACCAAGCGGAGCACTCAGAGAGTCGGAGTCACGCAGTCCAGAAGAGACCGAGTACCAGGACAGGGAGAGCGAGAGACGAGGTCCAGTCACGTCGACACCGACAGACACGTCGACGAGAGACGCTGACAGAGATGAGACTCGCGACAGCAGGTTGCTGGGGGCAGCTTTAGGGCAGGTCCCGTGAGACTTCACTCGGAGGGCTCATTGAACGATTCCCACGCGAGGGGAGTATCTTCGTAGGTTGCACGAAGTAACTACGTGTATATCGCCGTCGTAGCAGTCACGAAGACTTTCACGAACTTTTCGGTTCACGAATTCCGCACGAACTTGCGACGTGATTTCTTAATTTCACGAAGCAAGGTCAGCCCAATCACGATCTTTTGGGCGCATAGTGATTATAAGGGTCGCCTCCGTTCCTGCAGTTTCTCTGCTCTGGAGCAGGACGATCTGCGACGCCCGCGCTGGCATCGGGCTCCTCGGGACGATTGTTAGGATAGACACGGAAGTAATTATCACTTCCGTCTCTGTGCTAAGGAACGTTTCGAGAGATCCTGGCCTTCACCGTGTCGCTCCACGTCCGCGGGCTGATTTCATACTATGAAGCATACGTCTCTGCACGTGTAATGACAATTGAAAAAGGCCTAAGGAGATACGTCGTACATGTTGAACGACCGCCCTATTGTGTCTGGCTCAGTTGCTGGTGTGGCGATCAAGTTGGGAGGGCAAGCGTATTGAACAGCGGTGGCGGCGCCGCCCGCTTAGGAGGCCTAGTCTATGACATCTAAGTATTCGGTGCTCCACATAGGCGGTCCATTCGGCGACAGTCATTACCTGATTGATACTTCTGGGTCACTCACCATCATTGCGACCTTTACGTGGGCCCAGCTGCCCGCATGGGACGTCCGTGACTCGTGAGCGCGTTCACTCGCGACCTTCGGATGCTCATGACTGTGTAGGGCCAGCTCCAGCTCGGTGCAAACACGGATATCCCTTTCTCCTAGCTTCTTCGATGATGAAACATGATCGAACTGCCGCCGGACTCTTCTCCAACTCCACTTGTAGGTCCAAGTGTGCTGGCGGCGAGTAGAAGCATGCTCAGGCGCGCCACGCCAGGCGGCTGAACTAGCCGGAGCTGGAAGATGGTCGGTCTCATCATCCCTGCATTCCTGCCTCTCTTCTGACCTCGTCAGGTCGACCACCATCATCATGTACGGCTTCCAAATCGTACCAGGTTATCCCAAATTTGTCCAAAGAATTGTAGTGGTGAGCTTCTCCAAATCGCCGCCCAGGTTCTTTGCGCGGCTGTTGTCTCTCATCCGAAGCTGATATGGCGCATCTGTGAGCAGGGCCGCGCCCAAGACCCAGAGGGCCGAGTTTCCTCATAACGCAGCAGGCGACGTGGTGGGACTCGCAACCTATGCAACGATGGCTTCACTGACACCCAACGCCACCGGTATTCCAGCCGCCACCACCGGCGTTCCTACGGGAGCACCCCTTCCTGCGATGCACAGCACGTATGGTGCTTGGCTGCTCGGAACCTACGCCTGCCTCCTGTGAGATATGCCGTCGTCGACACACCTTCTCGACCGCCACTGACCCCGGTCACCACCCCTACAGGTTCCAGGGAATGGTATTTCATCAAACTTACCGGTACTTCAAGCTGTACCCTAGAGATGCGAGATACCTCAAAGTATGGGTAAGTCGATGTTTTCTTTACGTGCCGCAGAGTGCCGCTCACAAAGCGTCATTGCAGGTCGTTGTTGTGAAGTACGCCTCGCCACCTGTTGCTCTTCGCTGAGATGAACGAACTTTGCTTCTACTATTCTAGTGTCATAGAGATGGTCACCACCGCGATGGCCGCCCATGCTGCGTGAGTCGTCCAAATGCCGACTAGCTGTAGTCGAGTACCGTCTGATTTCGTCGCTTTGACAGCTACTACTACATGGTGACTCATGCCTTCGACCTCACCGTATTGTTGAAGGCCCCCGTTTGGTGAGTGACCACGGACTGTCCGAGAGTCCATGACACTGACAGCGCGTGCTTCAAGGACCCTCATTGTGAGTGTTATGTCCAGATCGCGGACATCCTGAGTGATTCATGTGCGACGCTGCCCAGTGGCTTCCGATCCCAGGGGTAAGCGGCCGCTCGACTCTTCACCAACTGTGACAATACTGAACGCGTTCTGTAGACTCTTGCTGCAATATCAGTCGAACTGTCAGTGAAGGCGATGACTATTCTCTTCGCATGCAAGCTGACGAGAGTTGCTCTAGGTTCTTCGCACGTCGACTCTGGCTAAGTGCGGCTCAATTCTCATCCCAGGGGTCGCATATACTGAGAAGTTCCAGTTGACCACCGGTTCAAGCCCGTCTCTGTGTTGGCGGTATGTTGTATCAATTGACACTGTAAATGTGTCCCTGCTCACCGACCGTCCTAGATACTGCTGAACCTCGGATTCTTCTGTACGTCTTGTTGTTCCCGCTTCGCTACGGTTGTGGTCCGCCTGACACAACCTGCTTCCTGTCAGCTTGCTTCACCGGTGCGTGATAGTCGTAGCTCTCGTAATATTTGAGATGCCCCTGCTGACGCGTGTTTTTCAGCCATGGTCATACTCTCGTGCGTGTCCTGTCGGAGACCGCATGCTTGTTGGCTGATAACCACCGATACAGAGCCAACCAGCCGGATGCAGGCAGCTTCTTGAAGTATTCGGTGGGTACACGATTTATCAAGCCTATCCGGGAGGCACCGTCTTACCCGCACATAGTATCTAGCATCTTTGGCTGCAGGCCTCATCGGACTCTCAGACGTGATGGTGACAGGCTGTCTCATCTACGTCTTGCACACACGACGCACGGGCATCAAGGAGTACGTATATCTCTGCATGAACCCACATACATGTGTTTAATCGAACTGCAGGACGAATTCGAAGATTGACCTGCTGATCAAGTACGCTGTTAGCACGGGTACGTTCTGGCTGCCTCTACTTACTCCCGCTATGCTGACAAGACTCGTGCTTCCTCTAGGACTGATTATCTGGTATGCTTTCGGATTATACTCCGAGGCGCTTCTCTGAACGACCTCCCTCTCCCAGCATCTTCAACGTGCTGAACGTCATCTTCGTAAGTCAGCGTACTTAGTTGCGATCAGTGCACTCGCTGATGTTTCCCTAGTCCGTCGCACATCCTGACAACTGGATCTACGTTGGAATCTCTATTGCGATGACCAAGCGTACGTCCTCGTTTACGAGTCAAGTGCCACGGCGTCCCGACACTGAACCGCCTCTAGTGTATGCAAACACATTCCTCGTCTCGTACGTGAAGGTTTCCCCGATTAAGTGAAACAACTCACGGGTCTTCCTGCCTACAGGCTTAACGCCCGCCACTCCCTCATGAGCTCGGACGTTATCTGCCTGGAACAGACCACGGGTTTCGGAGGGACCACCGGCGCGGGGAATACTAGTGGCCCCAACGGGTCCCGGTCAAAGTTCACCCACATCGCATTCGCTACACCCTCCGGGTTCGCATCCGGCGCGCCGACTTCTCATACGGGGGGAGCTGGTCCGGGGCATGTGGATGCGGGCTCGGTCATCGAGCTGAAGCAGATGGGGATCGAAGGGAACGAGTCGCAGTTGGAAGTGATGGAGTTCAAGCGTCCCCGTGGGACTGTTGAAGATGCTTCGGTGTGAGGATGCTCCCCTGCCAAGGTTTGGGTTTACGCAATTCATGTATCGTCGTCGAAGATATGTAGTCTCGTGTCTGTCATATATATGTGTATTCGTTCGAGCAGCAGAACCTGCGGACATATCTTCAGTGGCTGGCCAACGAGTTCCACATCTCCTGTTCGGGAGCAGCGTTCTGGCTGAAATACATTCAAGTGCTGTGGGCTCGCATGCCTGTCATCTTCAAAGGGCGAACATAAGTCAGCTCGGAAGGTCTAGAAGTTGAGCAGGATGCACCACAGCATCGGCCCGTCCGTCTGTCCGCACGCACAGCACTGAGCGTGCGCAGGTGAACCGGCGCGGCTTGTTTCGAGTCTGGGCTGGAACACCCTCTTTGCGTGAGGTGCTCGAACATCCACCCACTCTCTGAATGTCTACCAGACTGACGATTTCACACTCGACATAGCTTCTCGCAGCCCGCGGCCTTCCGTGCTCGGAGAAACGACATGTGGATTACAAGGAGCGTTCGACGTATACAATCATGGCCGTCGGTGCCAAGAACTCAAGACGCCAAATACAGAAGTCCAGATACAACGAACGTGAGTCTTCTACACATTGAGAACGAACTTCCATCGCACAACTCTCATGTCTGAGCAGACATTCCCGGTGTCTACGGCGCGAGAGACCGCTCGACGCTCATGGCTGCCTCTGGGTCGTGCTTGATTTCCAGAACGTCCGCGGAGCGACCCTGCTCGGCCCTGCTGATATCTCCGAGTTCGATGGCCTCCGTCTGCGCAGAGCCAGCGGACGTCATCTACAAGGAATTGTATCGTTGAGCAGCGGACGATGGACTGCTCCGCAGAGGACATACCTCAGAGAGCTTGGTCTTGAAGCGGAGGGTCGACGCCAGCCTAGACGGTCCATTGGCCGGACCAACGAGGGACGTCGTGAACGGATTGAGGGGATCGGTGCCCGGTGCGTCGGTAGTTGCGAGCCAGTTCCGCGTGTTCAGGCTGTGGGGCGAGTCAGTACACTCGCATAGGCGGAGAACTTTGGGGGCACTGACGCTGCAAGGAAAGAATTGGCAGATACTAGAGGCAGGTTGTTCAGCGTCCCGCGATTAGTGACGACCGATATACGATACGCACTTTTCGTGAGGATGATAGAGATCGGGATGAAAATTAACTTGGACGGGAAGAGCACAGACTGAGTCGGTGCGATAAGTCAAGACGTCGCCGTTGTGCAAGGTCAGACGACTCACCAGAATGATGTTGATCACTTCGAAGATGCTTTTCGACAACGTTAGATAGGAAAGGCAAGCGTGACGTGAGGTGCGCTTACCATATGAGCAGCCCTGCAGTGACTATTAGCGTCATCGATGAAATCAAAAGCGCGGACGGACTTACCAGTCGTCAGAGTATACCGAATGAGCACGTCGATGGTCCAGTTCGTCCTGTATAGTCATGCGCTTAGCTCACGCGGCCTCGATCCTATTCACGAAGGCAACCGAGCCCAGACGCACCTCTTGATACCAGTCCGGCTGTGATGCAAGACATGCGACAGCACAGCTGTCATCATGATGTCGCCGATACCAATGAAACCGGAGCCGAGAGCGGGTAGCCACTGTCATAAGCACAGAGCAGTGAGTACACACGTCACAGGAGTGCTGCTGCTGATGGACAACTCACATAGTCCTGAAGATATTCCGCGGTGGTAGGCGCGTTCCATCTGTGGATATGAGCGTCAGTACCACAGAGGTTTTCTACTCGTCAGCGCGGAACTCTGACCGGCGAAGGATCACTAGTAGACGGAAGAGTCAGAAGATGCGTCCGGTGCAATAAGCAACACTCACGAAGGAAGCAGGCTGGGTTCGCAAGGTCATCAAGTTAGCCCAGAGTGAACGCGATTATACTGCTGGACGACTTACCGAGAAATCCCAGCTCGAGCGTAACCTGCTGAGCTATCAGATACCGCTAGCAAGCCATAAAAGAGTGGTCACCCACCGCTATGACGACCAACGGGCGATACTGAGGACCAACTGATATGGCATATTCTAATGTGAGTATGGTATTCCAAGCGGGATGTTGGAATGGGCGCACCTAGCCAGACGCGACGTGCGAAGAAGCTGGTTCGGAAATGAAATGATACTTGAAACAGAGTCAACACTGACGAACTGATCAGACTCACGCCTCGGCTAGGATTGCTGACAAGCACTGCAAACAGTTTGGGAGTATGATCAGCACGCCTGCTCGCAAGACTCGGAAGCGTGCTGCTTACCGCTGGAACGATGAGTATCTGTGATAGACGAAGGTCAGCATGTTGAGCGCCACACGCTGTCAGCAGCATTACCTTCAAAGACCTAGGCCGCAGTCAGTCGCGAGGTGAGGCGAACCGGTGAAGTACTTACCAGACGGGGTTGCCTCCTAGCACTGTCGGATTGAAGTAGTTCGTTACCATGTAGTAGTAGCTATTGGAGTTCAATTTCAAAGAGTCGCGCCAAAGGCAGGTGGTCGTACCAGGTGTGAATGTTCAATGCGGAGCAAAAAGTCTCCAGGATTCTGTGAAGCCGACATCATGAGGGCAGGAGAGCGATAAAGTCACAAACATGACATACAGGATAGCCCAGACCTGAAATTTCATGTCAGATCCGCATGAACTGCGACGTAGATCCGAAAGCGCAACACGTACCCATGCCTTCAGGAGACGACCGTCTTTCGGATATAGTTGAAAGTATCGGTACGTCTGGAGGAATATCATTCCTTGCAACCTTGAAGAACTGTGAGCACCGAGCTCATCGTTCAGAGCCGTACAAAACATACAAGAGTCCCGCGAACGCTCCCAGGAGCAAGGAACCTAGGGAATCGTCGAGCGCGGGGATCGCGGGAGGCAGGACTGCGCTGGGAGCTGAGGCGGTCGCATTCATGGTGAGTTACGAGAGCACGAGAGCACAGCGATCTGGGCACACTCACCTTGGCTATACGAAACTACTTATAGCAACTTGGTTTGCTTCTTGATTTTGGTATTCACTTGGACACACAATCTACTGGCGTGAGGAGCGCGACGAATCATCTGGTTCTGGGCGGCGAGCGCGACTCGGGATGCGATGGGAAGCTTTTGCGACGATGCTAAGAAGTCCAAGAATACTAGGCCAGTTGTGACGGTGTCCGCGTACTCATGGTGGGATGGTGAGAGGTTCCTGGACAACGGTCAACCTGAATCGACGAGTAGGCAGCTCTGCAAAAGATGATGTCGACCATCTGGTAAGCTCAGAGTATAATTGGCCCACCTAGAGCTCTCATACGCACCCAACAGTTATGTGGATGGAACACGGCGGCAGAAGTGCACCATGTGCGTTATGTGAGCGGAGGAAGGACGATCCGCCCGGTGCGCCCAAGATGCCGAGCGGTTGGCGCTTAGGCAGCGCTACGCCCGAGCTGGCAGGACACCCGACCTGCTATCTCACACACGCCCACAACGGACGATGTCTTCTGCTCCATTCCCGGTCGCCCATTTACGCCAGAGCTTTTGAAGCGGACTCGAGGGTGAGAACGCTCACTTGGAACATAAGTATGTGAGGTCGCACTCAGTACTGAGGTATGCCGGCCTCGGGCAGGGGTCATGATCACCGACTTCAAGCAGCTAATGTCAGCTTTCTGTCTAGATCATATACGAGTGGAAACAAGCCGTTGGCACCACAAGCTGTGGCTGCCAACGCACATGTCGCATCGCCGCCCGCTCGCGAAGGATGGCCTTCTGTGTCCGACCATTCGAATCTGATTTATTTGCCGAGGCACCCATGAAACGAGGCGAGGCGCTGTTCAGCATGGGAAAGCCGCGCATTTTGAATCAAGAGTGATTCCTGCTCACTTATACCGTCAGCCAGGCTTGCGAAGGTATCATTCGCCCGTCAGCCCCTGCAGCGGCGATAGCCATGAGGGTCGTCGGACAATCCGCCGTGCCGACAATCATCCTAGCTCTGGTACGCTGACTTGCGGCTACTCTCCAGTCGCTGGCGTAGTCACACTCAAATGCACACAGATCGCACACCAGATTTTCCGCCGGCACGAGACATACTACATCTCGGTTCATGCTTCCTTGCTCTTCGGCGTCCCTGCAGGCGTGGTCCTTGCTCTCTGTTGGGGGTCTCACCCTGCAAATGCGCTCCACATTGGCCTAGAAGTCTTCAAAACGTATCTGATCACCTTGGGTATCTCCGTGGCCGTCTACCGCGTCTCTCCCTGGCACCCCCTCGCGCGCTTCCCTGGCCCGTATCTCCGCCGGATATCACACTTCGTTTCTGCATGCATTTACATTCCGGGAAACCGCTCCCGACACTTCGCTGCACTGCACAGACAATATGGTGACGTGGTGCGGACAGGTGCGTCCTCGTGTTCTGTGTACTGTACATCCCGTCCCTCAATGTTTGGTGCAGGTCCAAACGAGCTTTGTATCGTGGATCCGTCTATGATCCCCCATATCCTTGGGGTCCCGGGAGTCCCCAAAGGCCCAAGTGCGTTGATTCCCTACCGCACATCTCGAGCTCAAAATGATACGACCATGCAGTTTGGGTGGGTGGGTCTCTGTCCTACAAGACCCTCCCGTTGGTTGGCATTGCTGACACGGAGGAGCATATGCTGCGAAGACGCGCATGGAATCGCGGTCTTGCTCCTCCAGCACTCAGGGAATACGAGGTCGTCACCGCATCGAGAGCGAAGCAACTCGTCCAGCGGCTTCAAGAGCAGGTCGGAGAGATGAACCTCGGCGACTGGATGAATCGTTTTACGTGAGTGATCTTGCGTCTCATCCGTTCGTATGTCTCACGATGATCTTTCCAACAGATATGACTTCATGTCAGACATGGCGTGCGTTCATCTCCGAGTGTTCGCAGAGTTCATAACTCACGTTCGCTCTGGTTCTACAGCTTTGGCGGAGGATCCGAACTTCTCAACGATGGAGACAAGGATAATATGTGGACGACTATCAGCGACGCAATGAAGTAAGCATACCCTCTGCCGGCAGCTTCAAGTCACTCACGTTCTTTACACTTCCAGAATCGCGATGTTCTTAGGTCACGTTCCTTGGCTAGGTGTCTACCTCGGCTACATCCCGCCGGCCGTTAGCCAGCTGAAGAGACTGCTGTCTCGTGGAGAAGAGTTGGCGGCGCAGCGACTGGCACGAGGGTCCACCACTAGGGATCTATTCCACTATCTTGTACGTCCTTCCGCCTTTTAGTTGCCGCAACAACTAACGTGGACAACGCACACGGAAGAATAACGAAGACCTTCCAGACAAGGAGCCGGCTCCTCGTCGTCAGCTCATCGACGATGGGGTACTCGCCGTGGTAGCCGGCTCCGATACCACGTCTATCGTGCTTACATCAACCTTCTACTGCGTGCTGACGAACCCGGACGCGTACGAAGAACTTCAAGCAGAGATTGACAGGCACTTCCCTCAGGGCGACGACCCGTACATCACTCAGCACCATCGCAACATGCCCTATCTGCAAGCGGTGATGTGCGATTTTCTTCCTGCAGCTATCTGTGCGGCACCACTGACATAGGATTCAGTAACGAAGCCCTTCGCCTCTTCCCTCCAGTTCCCGGCGGCACCGAGCGTCGCGTTCCGCAACACGGTGAACCTGTCATTGCGGGATCCTTGTAAGTGCACGGCACTTCGCCGGTTCATGTGTATTCGCAGAGCCTCACGTTTTCTGCACAGACGCATTCCACCCGGTACTTCCATCTTCATGCCCCCATGGGTCCTCCATCGCGATGCGCGCAACTTCACCTTCCCAACCTCGTTCTGGCCTGAGCGTTGGCTCATTGCGTCCGGGCAACTCTCGCTGGAGAAGGCTCGTCTTCCTTCCTCTATTCGCTCTCCTTGGGCTCAGGCTGGAGACCAAGGGGCTATCCACCCGGTTGATTTTGTGCACAACGAGAGCGCGTACATCCCGTTCTCGTACGGCCCGATGAACTGTCCTGGGAAGGGGCTGGCCCTGATGGAGCTGCGCATGGTCGTCACGGCAGTGTTTCAGCGCTTCAAGATCCGTCTCCGTGAGGGCTGGGACCCGAGCGAGTACGACAGCGGCTTCAAGGACTACTTCAACGCCACTCGTCCGGAGTTGCCGGTTACACTGGAGCGGCGTTGAAAACTGGCTTGATGTATATGGGATGCGGTTCGCCGAATGAAGTCCTCTGCTCTATTTATGTGCTTAGTCCACGATTCCTCGTTCTATTTCTCCGGTGTCATCTCAACATCTGCTTTGCCGTGATTATTTCGCGCTCTTGAGACTACATAGGTGTTTTTGTGGAACCCTAAAGAATGTATAACAGACCCGGAGCAATATCTCATCAGAACTCACTGCTCAGTCGCGCTACTGTAACACAACCGAAAAGCGATCCAGGGATCTGTCGCTGGCGCTCTCGAGTGCGTCTGATGGTTTTCACGACATGTGTAGAGCGGTCTCGTAACCATCCGTCTCTTCGTAGCCCCACCCCACCACCGCGCTCACTCGGACCACGAAGAGACGGTTGGGTACGAGACCGGTGTAGTAGAGTCGGGCTCGAAAGCCGACGAGCGTCACGCTTACTATATAGGGACTTCGCGATGACGTGTCGGTCCGGTCGGCTCGAGCCTCGAGCGCGCACCGCTGGCCCGCCCAAATACGGTCTCCTCCTGCTAGGCCTCAGTCCTCCTCCTCTTCAAGTTCTACTCGCCGACGCTCCAACGCCTTGGCCTCTGTGACAGCTCCTTCTTTCCCTGGATCTCAACTCTCAAGATCTTCACATAATATGACCAACGTGTGGTGGCCGCGCCGGAGTACTCGACTGCGGAGAACAGAGGGCGCGCATCTATCCCTCGAGCCCTCTCCTGCGAGCACTAGATCCGCGGACGCAACGGACCGAGTTCTGGCTTGAGAGGTACGGGACAGAAGCTGTGGAATGAAATCTGCGTCTGTCTTGTTTGAATATCCCATACGAAGTAAGCCGTCTCGAGATGATCAGGGAAGCCCTTCAATTTGGCCCTGCCAGTGTAACACACACTTACGGAAGCTCGCACAGGTGTTGGCAAACGCTTGCAACTTCGAGAGACGCACGCCGGGCTAGAAGCATGGGCGTGGCGCTGGGACAACCTGGCTCCGTAGAGACGGGCTTAGCAGTGGCACGCAGATGGTGCCTCGCCGCTGGTATGTCATCTCCATCTCACTTCGTCTCGCATCACCCGCGGACCGGAGCTGTGTTGATTGATAGTTTCCCCTGCATCTCATGACTGTGGCGTCCGAAGTGTACAGGGTGGAAGAGACCACGACTCGCCTTCTACGGGTCTGTCCTCACCTCCTTCAATTCTACATCTTCAATCAGAGGACGGATCCTCACGTACTATGCCGATGCTGGGACACTGATGTCGATCTGTATCGCTCTGTTAGGTGTCACAACCGGCGCATCCGTTTGCTAAGTTCTTAGAACGGTCGTCGGCGCAAGACAAGGAGGCATAGCTATATATTACAACGTGAGCACTATTCATGATCGTAGTGGACAATGCAATACTGCTATCGCTCACATATCTACAAGGTCTGGCTCCTTTCGTTGTATGTCAACCCGTCCATGAGGGCTTCGGGCGGCGATAGCGCTCGACGAGGCTGCTGTTAGTAGCAAGTCATAATCACTGGGGGTGTCAGAATCGTCTTCCAGTAAGTTATCGACCGAACGGCGAACATGCCAGTAAGTCAGGCATATCTGGAGTCCAAGGACTTCCATCAGATGCCCGGCGAGACTAGCGTCGTTCGGAGATGCGCCGGTGCTACCACGCGGTCGTGTTGCGAGGGTCATCCTGGACTTGATGAGAGCTACATGGGCGGTGCGAGCCCTGAAGGGCTGGCCTATCTGACCATGCCTTCAAGGCTCGCTCGAGCCCTTCGCAAGATATAAACTTGAGGCCTTCTGTGGCGGCTAAGAGCGCGAGTGTCCCATCCACAGCTCCGGCGATGGCGTTCAACCTTGCCTATGCACTAGCTCTAGTATGCGCCTACTTCGCACTACGCCGTATCATGCGCCGGTCAACTCAACAAGGTTCACTGATGTTCCCTGGACCGACGCCTCTCCCGATTGTTGGAAACGCTTTGTCACTCCCTAGCCAGAAGGTATGGATCAAACTGGCTGAGTTTGCAAAACTCTATGGTGAGTGTGGAACATTTCGAACTTGCAGCGCGTGTACTGAGAAGCCCTCTAGGTTCTATATACGCCCTGAGACTGTTCGGTCGTCAAATTGTGGTCTTGAACTCACCTGAGGTGGCCCGCGAGCTGCTTGAAGGCAACTCGGCCACAGTGTACACCAATCGCCCCTTGCCCAAGATTATTGAGTTGTGAGTATTTTTGTACCTACTAGTATACCGTGCGTGGCCGTCTGATCTGCTGCTAGGGCCGGTTTCGACAAGGGTGTGGTCCTGGAACATGACCTCGGCAAGTTACGACTGGCGCGCAAGTTGCTGCATAGCGTGCTGCAGCCTAAACAAATGCCGCTCTATCGCGAAGCACTAGACTACCACATCAACACGTTCTTACGGAATCTCTCACAAGATCCAGACGATTTTAGCCAGCACATCCACCAGTAGGTCACAGCCACAGCTTGCCATACGTTCAACGCTCATCGCGATCTTCAGTCTCACAGCAGGAATCAACATAGAAGTGTCACACGGATACCGTGTCAAGTCTCGCGACGACACTTATGTCGGCAAGGCAAATGTCTTTGGAGAGAACTTCGCCAGAGCGACTCTACATAATGGTCATATCGTAAACTGGCTCCCGTTTCGTAAGTGCGCAATTACCAAGAGAGAATTCTCGCGACTCGGTCTACTTAATAGCTCTCCAGTGGCTTATCTTCCGACATTCCTCCCGGGCATGGGATGGAAAGCCAGGGCCCGTGCGTGGCGTGATCAATACATCTCGTTGGCTCAGGAAGGGCACGAGATGGTCAAGGACGATATAGTGCAGTATCAGTCCGTCCTTTGCAGGCTTGGGCTCCGAGTCTGACGCCCCTCTCTAGGCCAAAGGCACCGCGAGACCCTCTCTCACGTTGACTGCGCTCGAGGAGTCTGAACCCGGACTGTACCCCGACGAGACTATAATGTTCACCGCGACGCAAGTATATGCTGGTACGTCTGTAATTCATGATGTACTGCGAATACGGGCTTAGACATCACTGAGTCAAGGCGGCGGCGACACTGTGGGTGTCAGCCTTACCGAACCTTTTATGTGGTCTGACTGACGTGGCTCTAGACATCATCTATCCTCACTTCATTTGTATTGCTCATGGTGCAGTATCCTGAGACGCAGAAGAGGGCGCAAGACGAGATAGATCGCGCAATCGGGCCGGGAAGACTACCCGGCCTGTCTTACAGGTCAAGCCTACCCTATGTGGATGCGATTGTGACCGAAGTCGCCCGACTGAGGCCCCCGATCCCTATACGTATGTGCCAATCTCTCGCACCTGCATTTGACATTTTGTTCACGTGTCTTACCAGTACCACGTCTGGCCGCGCGCGACGAGGTCTACAATGGCTGCTTGATCGAGGATAATGCCTACGTGATGATGAACTTCTGGTCCGTCGTGTTAGTGATGTCGTATGGCAATGCGAGATACTCACACTGCACCAGGGCCATGTTGCATGACGAGGACCGGTATGAAGACCCGCATGCCTTCAAGCCAGAGCGATGGCTTGGGATTGAAGAGAGAGACGCCAATCATCATCCGCTCGAGATCGTCTTTGGCTTTGGCCGGAGGTGAGCGGCACGGTTCGATCTCTGTGGCGCGGTAGGTGACGGAGCACATCGTAGAGTCTGTCCCGGTCGATATCTAGCAGAGGAGACCTTATTCGCAGCCATAGCTCGGGTCCTGGCCGTCTTCAACATCTCTCACGCTGAGGACTCGAAGGGGAACCCAATCATCCCTTCCGGAGACACCACTAATGGTGGAATCACGTAAGTCAATGACCCATCTTTAGTACCGTATGGTGCTGAGCATGTCATCCTAGGTGTCCGGTACCTTTCACCTGCAAAATTAGGCCCCGTTCTCCAGCCGCCGCGGAGCTTGTGCAGCGGTCATTCGAGGACGTTGCGTAATGTTGCTCTGTTGGTGCTTGACAATTGAACGCAGACGCAAGCACCATACGATCACCACACGACCGCATCGAGCATCCGAAGGGCTGGCTACTCACAACAATGCCATCCTTCGATCTGGCTAGCCGACCGAGCGACCCATCTGAGAATCGGCGGGGCGTGTGTACCTGAAGAAGACCTATCGCCAGCGCATGTAGAGTAGACGAGACGTTGGCACACAGCCAGGAGGGCATAGCGTCCTTATAATACATGTTTTGCAATGTAGTCGCTGCTCTGCACACCAACATGAGACGGGCATCGAATGATACTAATTGTAATGCTTCACGACGATCCCGCTCACGAACTCCTCCTCGTTCCCGTCCTCTCTCTTCTTCAACGCGACCTGTCCGTAGGAGCGCGTGCGACCCTTGCGCATCTCTTCCATGGTCGGAGCGTCCTCATCGGCACACCGACGCTTGATGCCCACGCGCTGCAGGACGGGGCTCTCCGCGTACGGGACGAGCTTGACGTCGTCGTCTGAGAGTGCGAAGTAGAACGTGCCGAGGCGAGGGTATCCGCGCTGGTCCGGGGGAGGCTGGACGACACGATGGATCGTGCCCTTGTAGAAGCCCCCGGACAGCATCTCCATCGAGTCGCCGATGTTCACCACCTGAGACGCAAGGGGTGTGAGAGAGGTGAGGACAGAGCAAGCAAGAAGGTCGTACCAACGCGTTGTCCATGTGCTTGACCCAGCGCCACTTCCCGTCGGGCGACAGAATCTGGAGCGCAGTCACCGGCTGGCTCCAGAGGATGGTGATGGTGCCGAAGTCTGCGCGTAGCAGGGTCAGTAAGTGGTCAGAGGGACGTATGTGCGACGGCATACCAGTGTGGCCCTTCAGCCAGACGTTCTTGGTATTCTTCTCGTCTTCCTCCGAGCGCGGATAGCTGACCGTGTTTCGTGAGCGACAACCGACGTCGCTCCCGTGAGCTACTCACTACTTCATGAAACGAGCTTTGGACGAGATGAGCTTACTCGGAGGTCAAAGAAGACTAGAACAGTGACGTACCCCAGGTCTCTCCGGGAGCATTGAAGTTGTGGATGTTGACGAAGGTTTCTTCGGGCAGCTCCATACCAAGCGCAAGGAGCCTGTGAAGGAGTAAACTATGCCGTCACATAAAACGGAAGGAATAGCATGGTACCTTAGGATGGGGTGAAGGATGTTGTAGTGGTTATGTTCTGTCCAGGCGCGTATCTCGGGCAGGAATGGTCGGAGTGGCTTCGGGTACTCTTGGCGGTCGTAGATATGAGGGTGCACTACAACGCGCAGCATCGAGGTCAGCATCAGATCCTTCGACGACATGAGCCATACGCACTGTTGAAGTGCTCAATTTGGTCCCGGACGCCGTTGTCAATGTGCTTATGAGGAGAGAATGAGACTGAGACCCTCGAAGACGAACGCATTGGCCTACCCAGTACTGGCGAAGCTTGTACCCGCTGTACAAGCCAGTCTCCTTGATATTGCCAGCATGTTGCTTCTTCTCCTCATCGGAGACCTGAGAGAACGCGATGTCCGCGATATCGAAGATGCGGTCGTTCTGCCGATATGCAGTGTGGTCAGCCAACTGACAACACAGCAGAGTGCGAAGCAATATACCTGCGCTTGAGTGTACCCATGGTTGACGATGTAGAGGAATCCGTGCGTGTGCATCGCGTCGCGTACGATGGGCGCAAGCTCCGCGCGACCCTCCGCAGTCTTCGCCTTGGAGATGTCGACGATGGGAAGGTCCGCCCATTCTACTGCAGGTCCATCAGCTCCCTGACTCAATGCCTAATGCTCTTTCAGCAACGTGTACGCACAGTCTTTCTTAGTCGGGGGTACGGGAACATAGTGGGGAGTAGGGGGAACGGTCGTAGCCGGCATTGCGTTCAGGCGTGGGCGCAAAGTGAGTCTGAGACAGGTATCGCCACCCCGGTGGTGGGCCTTATACTACATTGACTCGTATTCTCTTCGCGAAGTGCACGTTCCACAAATCTCGGCAGGACTTGTGATGACGGGGCCGACGCGAGCATGAGAGAATGGTCCTATTATTGCTAAAGGCAGGGTCTGATGACCTCTTCAAGTCGACACTGGAGAACACACCTATGAGATCGTGGAGTCTGAGCTGCATACCTCACCGGTAGTCATGCATGAGGGTACTTACATGGACCGGCCGAGCGCCCTCCACCGTGACGGCATGGACGACATTGCAGCAATTATGGTGTATAGATGCGGGACGCCTGCCTCCCGTGGCGAGCTTGCCTATATCGCGGAGCAACGGCGTTCCGAAACCCAGCGCAGTCGACTTCGTGGTGAACTTTGAAAGGGTTTCTAGTACTAGAAGAGAGAAGCAGTCAGTTCTGCGGGTTGTCTGCGGGTCGCTCACCAGCTCACACATAGGTAGCAGCCATTTGCAGCTTCTAACGCGTGTTCCGCGACATCAGTTTAAAACACTCGGCAGCCACAGGACATATGTGTGCATAGCAAGATTGACGCGGACGGTTGAGCTGCTGTTGCGCCGCGGCATGTCTGTAAATACTTACGCAAGGAGCGGGAGACCAGGACCCCGTGGACTCCCACCATGATAAGCAAACAGTAACATGGAAACCCTCGTAGGCTATGTAACATTCAGCGCAACGTCTCATACATCGTGAGGTCATCAAACAACAAGGACGTACAGCAAAATCAAGAAGGTCATATGTCGTCGTAGGAACGCACAGACTAGATCGCCCACACTTCACTGATAGGGAGAGTACGGCGGCGGGAGCGAGGAGGTCCCAGCATCGCTGACCACGTCCCCTGCTTCATGCTCATGGTCACGCGCCAGCTCTTCCACCCCTCCGCCAGCAAGGCGCACCCCTCCGTCTGCCTCCACGAACCTGATGGTCCGCGGTGACGGGAGCGCGGCGCCGCTTCCAGTGTCCGACATCTGGGTCGGAGTCGCGGAGCGCAGGTCTGCCGTGGAGACGTTCGTGCTCCCAGCGACCGTGTCGCGTGCGCTCTTCCTGCCCCTTCGAAGGTCCGAAACGGAGCCAGTGAGGCCCGGGCTCGAGCTGCGTGGGACGAGGTACGGGGTGGGACGCAAGCTCGGGTCTATCTCGAGCGTGGGACTGGACGGACCGGAGTAAGAGGCGAAGCGCGAGTGAGTGGGAGAACTGCCGGTGTCTGTGAAGGTTTTGGAGAGGTGGTCTGTCGAGGCGAGGGTAGAGCATATGCCTGCGCCGGGGTAGTTCTCGTGCATGACGGCTGTGGTCGCATCCGACAGCGTCGGGCTCGCCACGGCGCGATCGACGTCGAAGTCTGCGAGCAGAGGTATGAGTCCTGCAACAGAGACGAAACAAGCCATATGTGTACGAAGCGTACCTTTATATCTTCGGGCTTGTCGTCTCTTCCGCAGCAAGCACCACCCAATTACAGCAATAGCCATCACCGCCGCAATGGCTACACCTACGGCGATGCCTGCGACCGCCCCGGGTCCCAACCCGTGATGAGTTACGAGGACATCGGGCGTGGGGGAACCGGTTGTGGACGTCGCAGCGCTCGACGAAGAGCCAGTAGAAGATGACAATAGGGAGGCAGACGACGATACACCGGGGAGACAGCTCGTGTCTGAGCCCAGTCGTACGAGGTGGTGACCACCAGCAAGACCGGATTCGGTACTATCGATGAGATTGAATTGCACGTCGGTACCCGCGGTGAAGTTTGGAGTCCAGATTAGCCATTGCACCGTGATATTGAGGAAGCGCTGATCCAGCGAGGGCTCTTGAGTTCCGTCGTCGGGGCTGAACGGCTCGATGTCCAGGCGAAATGGAGGAACTCCTCCCGACCAGGTTATATTTGTCGGTGCGCACAGGGTCAAGTTCTGCGGTGTGTTGAAGACGAGCGGGTTCTGGGCGCGTACCCCGCCCGCGAGCAGGATGACGCAAAAGATGAGTGAGAACAGCGATAGTCTCTTCCTGTTCCCTGCCTCGCAAGACTGATGTACAGTCCTGGAGTAGCGACGTGCTGTGCTCAATGTCATCGAGCATCTCAGCAATCTCCGTGTGCCTGGTTTGACCGACCGATGAACGTCACTGACGTCAGTGCCTATACATTGTCCGACGACTCAGGGACGCACCCGTACTAGTAGGTCCAGCAATCCCCATAGAAACCATGAGATCGAGCCTTCTTCGATGACCTCCGCTTTGCCTGTCGACGAAGGGACTGATAGATCAAGTCCGATCTTCCTGATGAACGCAGTTCTCAACCGTTCGGACGAGTATAGTCTGGTAGCGCGAAGACGAGCCTCAGAGAGCCGACGGGTAGCTGGCAAGAACGACAAAAGGTCGAGCAATGGAAGTCGTAATGAGGTGCTTGAAACGCTCCTGGAGAGCCTGCAAGAGAACGGCGAGGCTTGATGTATCGCCTCGAAAACTTCCGTCCAGCGCTGCGAAGTCTGGGTCCAAGTATCCGAGAATCGGAGGCATCGTAAGCACAATCGCGGGTACACCGGCGGTGTGCAGGAGGGTTCCTAGAGATGCAGTGTCCGTGGTCAGCTGTACCTCGCGGTATACGAGCCGGCGGCGGATAAGGGGCCCAGACGGGAGCAGACTGACCACAGAACTCACCTTCAATTCACACTGGGCAGAAATGGGCGCATGCTGCGCATGATCCTCCCACCTGAAAGTGTATACCGGGGACCTCAAAACACACCGGTTACCCTTTCAATGCTTTCTTTTCCGCTGCAGTAGGTTAGTGGAAGCTCTGTTGGAGGCGAGTCCGAGACTCAGAACTGGAGACTGCTACCGACGCCAATAATCACTGAGAGTTCCATTCGAGATTCGCGCATTTCCAGCTTGTAGATCATTAGCATCCAGAGATATGAAGCGCTACTAGGTAGTAGTGGAGGATAACAAGAGCAGACAATCGTTCATGGGCCAAGGCCACAGGTTCCGGGGTCCTGGTATGTAGTTGAGTACTCCGGGTTTCTCCGAGTCAGAGGTGCCGGTAGCGCCCGAATGTCCTTCTAACTTGACTATAACCACCTCGCACAGGTTGCCCATCGCGAGTACTGCTCTTATAGTGAGTGATCGTAATGCGGATCATGACGGTTTGAAAGGCTTCACCTTGGCGTGCATCGCACCGACGTCACCGTAGTTACACTTTTACGGTGATCAAAGCATGCTTATCTGCCACCAAACCTCACCGTTAGCACACCGCTATGAGGGGACATCTGCTCGAGAGATAAAGCACATAATATACGCTCTTAGTAGCGCGACGATGTTGCCAATATTTGCACACTCCTCGCAAGAAGCGGCCGAGGCCACTACGCGCTCGTGATGCCTCCACCAGATTGCGTGCTCGGTGCGCACTCAAGCCAAGACGGGGTCTCGGACTCACACCCGTCCTATAATACGCCCGGACGTCCCTCGAGCATCCCACAGCTCCCGCGAACTATACCTCTCACTGAACTCTCCTCGTCGATCTTGTCCAACATGCCTGCGGTGACTCTGCCTGCGATTCCCCACTATGTACCCGCGCCGGAGACCGCGGAGGAATGTGCGTTCGCCCAATTGATTCGATACTCGTTGACCGCTGACGGTGGATCCTCTATAGTGGAGTGGGCAGATCTGCCCATCGTTGATATCTCGAAGGCGGCTACGCCCGAGGGACGCGCAGCACTCGCACCTCAAGTGCGCGATGCGATGCGAACGCACGGCTTCTTCTATATCATCAATCACGGATACACCCAGGCGCAGGTACGTCGACCGGTCGTGTGCTGCAGTCGCGTCAGGCTCATCCTCGTACGTTCAGACCGATCGCATCTTCGACATTGCGGACGTCCCGTTCTCCCAGGTAACAGACGAGGAGAAGAAGCGGTTCGCGGGCGACATCAAGCAGACGGGGTCCTACAGAGGGTACAAGTTGCGTCAGTACTGGGTATGTTCACGTCGCACGTACGCTCTGCGCTGTACTGACCCTGAGTGTGCAGCATATCAACAACGGAGTACGAGACCAACTCGAGCACTACAATCGTATGTGTCTTCTTTCTTGCCAGGGTGGAACGTGCTTGACTTAGTTGCATAGTCCATCGGTCGATCACCGAGAACCAGGAGCATCCACAGGCATTGCAACCTCTGCTACCTGAGCTCCGGGCCTTTGCGGAACATAACCATTATGATGTCCTGCATCCCGTGCTTCGGTGAGTGCTTTCCATAAAACATCGGGATACATCTGACTGGTTGCGCAGACTCCTCGCACTGGGATTAGAGCTGCCCGAGGACACATTCGTGAATATCCACGGCTTCAAAGAAAAGGGAGAGACCTACGGTATGTGTCCTCATGATCTTTGACGTCGTGGAGCCAAGCTAACTTGTCGCCTCGTTCTCCTACCCGCAGTCCGCTTCATGAAGTAGTGAGTCGGGTCGCAACATCCTCCATCGTAACGCCAAGTGCTGATCATCGTCGCTCACAGCTACCCCCGCACACCCGAAGAAGAGACGCTGACGAACAAGGTCTGGCTGAAAGGCCACACCGACTTCGGCACCATCACCATCCTCTACTCCCAGCCCGTCTCCGCGCTGCAGATCCTCTCCCCAGACAACAAGTGGCGGTGGGTGCGCCACATACCGAACGCGCTCGTCGTCAACGCGGGCGACGGCATGGAGTTCCTCTCCGGGGGCTTCTACCGCGCGACGATCCACCGCGTTGTGCAGCCGCCCGCGGACCAGGCCGGGCACACGCGCGTGGGGGCGTTCTACTTTGCGATGACGGACGACGATGTGAAGCTTGTGCCGCTGAAGGAGAGTCCGGTGCTTCAGCGGGAGGGGATCACGCGGCGGTTCGCGGACGAGGACGCGCCGACGACGGAGCAGTGGCGAAAGGCGCGGACGAGTGCATATGGGCAGAGCGAGTTGAAGAAGAAGGATGACATCGTGGAGGAGGAGGTCATCTTGAACGGCGTTGTCGTCAAGCACTATAACTGACACTGTATATTACGACGCGGAGTACTAGCTTATGATGCACTCCGGAATCGAGGGAACAGAGCGAGGGCGCTGTCACGATAGATCTTCCTTCTAACCTCCTCGCTCATCTCGTGCTCGTCCAGACGCTTCCCAAAGTGCTTGATAGCCTCCGTCGGGGCATACGGGAAGTCGCTCCCGAACAAGATACGATCAGGGCCCGCCACGAGATGAGCAGGTCCAGTACGTGCTTCTCCGTCGAGAGCGCAGTATCAAAGTAGAAGCTCTTCGCGTCCTCGACGATCTGCGCGTGCGATATGCCCTTCTCGGGGAAGACGATCGGGTACATGGCAAGCCGCCCCACCAAGTACGGCAGCGTACCTCCCGCGTGCGACAGTATGATCTTGCAGCGCGGATGCGCGCGCTTCACCCCGGAGACGATGAGATCCGCAGCTGCGCGCGTGGTCTCCTGCGGGTAGTCCAGCACGGGGAGCGGCAGCGTCGGGTTCACCAGCTGCACACTGGCGCCGGAGGTCGGGTGCACGAACACGACGGCGGCGCGGGCGTCCAGCTCGGCCCAGATGGGCGCGAAGGCAGGGTCGCCGAGGTACTGGTTTCCGCGTCCGTATCGCGTGAAGAGCGTGACGCCGTCCGCGCCCAGCTCGTCGAGGGCGTAGCGCAGCTCTGCGAGTGCGGCGGAGGTGTCGATGAGGCTGGGCAGGGCGGCAAAGAAGCCGATGCGGGGGTAAGATCGCGCGAGGGAGGCGCCGTGCTCGTTGATGGCGCGTGCGAGCTTGGCGGAGTCAGGACCCTGGAGGATGTCGGCACCAGGAGCGGTGACGGAAAGGATGGCGTGCGAGGTGCCGAGGGAGTCCATCAGGGACTCAGAGGCAGACAGGGACCACTGCGGTGTGAGCCCATGCCATAACAATTGCTTGGGTTGCTGTTGCACCGGTGACTATAATATTCCTAGGTTGCACATGCCCCGGGCCCAGCCGGTGGAATTGATATACCGGTGAGTACTCACCGGCCGGCGCGTCGAAAACATTACGGGCGGTCGTCGCGGGTTTGAAGCCACTCCGCCTCGGAAGAGAAGCATAGGGATAGCTCCGGTGGCCCGGTCCATTTACCTTGAGATGAATACGCTCCGTGGAGCCCGAGATCTCGGTGGTCAGCCGCGCCCGTACCGCCCACTGCTCACCGGCCGCTACTGCCACACATACGTGGCCACCCTATCTTATGCGCCATATGCCTTCAGCTCCGGGTATGCTGCATCGTCTATAGCTGCCAATAAACGGTGGGTTCTATCCGCATATGTGTTGAACCGCTACTGGCAGGGGCGGCGTTTCTGGGGAGTAACAGTGTTAGTTCGGCGGCCGGGCACCGGTATACCTGGCTCGACTCACCGGCCGTCAAGGCACCATGTATAGGACTATTAACAGGCCGGCGGAAACCCGATCTCGCCATTCCGTCACGCCCGTCCCTTGAACATTTTCTTGACCTAGGTCGACCGGCTTTCGGTAGCAGCGCATTATGGTGCTGGCTGGCCGCGAGGTGTTGAAGCGACCGATATGAGCGCATGTCTACACGCACATCCCCGAGCATACCTAGCGGCCAGAGACGAGGAATCTTCGCCGGGCATTCTCAAGCCAGCTGTAACATGCGCACCGCTGGCACAGACTGGAATGCTGACCGGCCGGCGGTTAGCGATCCTCGCAGATGCTCACCGGCCGGGGCGCCATCATGTTGGCCGGGGCTTGTCGTCCGCTGCATGGATCAAGCTGAACACCGTGAATAGCCATCTGAAGCTGCGTCCGGGCGAAGGCTTACCGGTATATCGGAGCAAGCTTTTGACCACGTCTTAGAGGTGAGTCAGGTCTGTAATGGATCTTACCGGCTGGTGCGATCGCATGTCTGGCTGTGCTTACCGGCCGTTGAGTGCGCATCAAGTGGAATGCTTACCGGCCGCTGAGCGCACATTGAGTGGCATGCTTACCGGCCGTTGAGCGCGCATCACGTGGAATGCTTACCGGCCGCTGAGTGCGCATTGGTTGAAATGCTAATCGGTCGGCGGTGGGCCGTGATGCATCGCATAACCACCTCTAGAGCACAGCGGTAAATGTTGTACCGCCGTACCCAGCGAGTTGCTGTGCGTGGTTAAGGTTCTGCAACGGGCGTGCTTAGCGGCCGGTGCACTGTATGCGGGCTGACGCTTACCGGCCGATGCAGACCGTGCGGGCTCAAGCCTACCGGCCGGTACAACATATCCGGGTTCAAGCCTGCCGGCCGGCTGACTTCTGTCTCGGGGAGCTCACCGCTGTCAGTAACCATCCTACTCCGTCTTTCTGCCTAGCCCTACGGGTTCGCGCACCGTGCACGGCATCCTGGGTGCGTATCCCGGCTTCTCCGGCCGCTAGGAGGTCGCCGTAAGTGTCAGTATCGTCAAAGGCCAGTCTGTCATCTCCGGGCCCCAAAGGCGGAAAAGACAGGGCCGGAGCACACTCGGGACTACTTCAGCTGAACCACCGTAATGTCGGCGGCCTCGCCCAGCACGCTCGGTAACTACGGCAGTCTACCTCGATCGAAGCGGTTTGCATTCTCCGTATAACACACAACCGGACATATATTCATAAGGCTGCTATAACCTCGCGAGCACCCTAATTCTGTACAGTACAGTGGCGAGTATCGTCTGGATAGCAACATGGCACGACGTTACAGTTACAAGCTCTCGGTACTAGCCCAGAATGGTTGCCAACGCATCGGCGAATGCCTTCTCGGCGTGCGTAGCCAGCCTGCGCCACATGTCGGCCTGCCTCTGGCCATAGGCGAGGTGCCCGGGCGTACTCCCCGTTCGTGACCAACCCTCCCAGTCGGTAGCCCGCTTCTTGAAGTACCGAACGGTGCACTCCATCTCAAATGGCACGAGCACCCGTTCCTCCATCCAGCGTTCCCTTCTTGCATATGCCCGCAGCCAGAGCGATCGGCGGACTTTACAGATAATAGGCAAGAATGTCATGAGTTTTGGCCGCTCGTTATGCATGAATAGATACTCACAGTCATGCATCCAGGAAGAATCAGCGCCGCCATCGTTTGCGCCGACCGACCAGAACCATGCTTCAGGTACATTGCGAAGGCCCGGAGTGAACGCCTCTAAGACCGTCGTGCTCGCTGTTAAGTCAGCTCTTGTGATTGGCCGGTACTTAGCAAGGAAGGCGGTACAGGCTGCTACACCCTCGGGGTTGCGGTCGTCGAAGAGACGGAGTACGGCGTTTCGCGCTTGATGGTACACCCGAACGTGCTTGTAGATAGTATCATCGGCGACATGCACTTCATCGAAGCTCCGCAGCTTCGCACGAGTTGATGTTGCGCCGCGTACTTTCTTGCGGTACAGCATGGACTTGTAGCCGATACCTGTGCGTATAGCCTGCAGGCTATCATTGAGCTGCCCCTCCCGGAGTTGCACCTCTTTTGCGACGAGGTGTAGTAGTCGGTGCTGCGTTAGATAGGCGAGTCCGAGTGTAGACGGAAGAGCAAGGGGGTGAAGCTCGGGCTGCATGGGATCCACGGGCACCTTTGCCCGAGTTGCAGCCAGCTCGCCGATGGTATCCCATTCTTCGCCGAGGAGCGTCGGGTCTTCGGCGTCGGCTGCCAAGGCGCTGGGCCCTACATGCCGTCGGCCAGCTGCATGAAAGACCCGTATGGCCTTGGCGAGTTTGAGTCGTAGGTCGGTTATCGCAACGCGTGCTGCGTCAGTGGGAGTTCGCTCGTTCTGTCTCGCCGAGTAGGCAAGAGACAGTCTAAGGTGCCATTACGTGGTCAGCAAATATCGCGGCCGTCTTGCCGTGCGCCGACCTACTTTCTCTCCTCGAGCCGTAACCCTGTTGCGATCCAGCTCGTCTCCCCCCCGGCATTGATATCCTGCTCGCGTAGTTCCTCTTGGAGCAGCGCCTCCTGTACTTCTTTCTGTGTGGGAGCTGCTGGTGGTTAGCAAAGCAGCTTCGGTCCTGCGACAGCAGTCCATCCACGTACCAGGCTTGCTGTGGACGTCGTAGATATCCATCGCTTCCACATTACGGTCCCGGGCTTCGTCGGCTGCCCGGGCTTCGGCCTCCCATGCTACTCGTTCCTCTGGGGTTACGCTCCCTGCGAGTTCCTCGAAGGCTCTCATGGCGAGCGGGGACTCCGTGGCAATACGCTTCCAGCGGCGGATAAGCTGCGGGACTATATACTGCTGTAAGCGAGAGGTCGCAACGTTGGCGGCCATGCGCACGTACCGATTCGGGTGAGTTTCATCCAATTTGAATCGTTCATGCGGTCGTCGATGACCTCGTGCCGATGGCCGGAGCCCATGCCGCGCGTGCTTCCGGCAATGCCGTTGATCTTGTTCCAGAGAGTCTCGATAATTTCGCCGTCTTGAATGCCGACGCCGCGAAGAAAGTTGAGGGAGAACCGGGGGAAGCAACGTGTAAGGTGGCCGTGGACATGAAACTGGCCGATACCGCGCAGGAAGGTAAGGCCGGGCGGCATGGCGAGCTTGGGACTCTTCTCGAATCGTTCGTGCAAGTGGGTGAAGTACTGACACATGATATCGTAGAGAACGAGAATAGTAGTGAGGCCGTTGAGGAAAGCAAGGATCCAGTTCACAATGTAGTCCATATTGATCTGGCTTCATTGGGGAGGTATTCAGCCGTTGCAGTCATAACTGTCGTGCCCGGGCATGACGCACCGTTCTCCGAGTTGGAAATCAACGCACGCATGAGGCTGGAAGAATCCGTGGCGGGAGCAGGCCGCAGCACCGATCCCGGTAGCTTCGTACTTCCCGTGACTCACCGCGGCGTTCAAAACGGCGCGGTGGTCATTGCAGGTTGTCGTCTGCGCATCCAGTCAGCGACGCCGGTCAGCGATGCACGATAGATACGCACCTCTTTGTACTCCTTCCCGGTAGCAAGGTGCTCTTTGTATGGCCCCTCGGCAACGGTGAATGCGTGGCCGTCTGCCAACCGCACATCCTTTTCGGGATGAGCCATCGGGCGATGTTGGGCGGAGAAGTTCCCGTCAAGGACGACTCCCCGCGCATATTTCCAACTTGTGAAAGGTCAGAGACGTGCCGGACATGCCCTCGGGTGGTGGTGCTTACCGTTCGGGATCTGTCTGCCAATCATCGGGGAGGTTTACCCCCGGCTGCGGACATGCGGGGCAGCGGACAGCGAGGTCACCGGGGCCGACCGCCTCTGCGCGATGCCCAAAGCCGGCCCACTTCCTCATTTTTAAATTGCGCCACTGTCGGGACACTCGGAGCAGCTCGCGGTAACGGTCCTATCAGCAGGCAAGTTAGTGCGCGTGAGCGGACTATCGCATAGTCGGCGTACCGGGACCATGTGCGGGAATGCGCTGTTTGTTGTCCGCCGCAGTATGTTGTAGTAATTACGGGCCGATGCATTGCACTCCTTACTGGCAAGCGAGAAGGCGTCCAGCACACGCATGGTGAACGCAGTGCGAGGCCTAGACTTTGTGGCGGGATATAGGCCGAGGTCGAGTAGCTGAAGATCCTCCCTGATAGCGTTCGGGCAGGCGCAGAATGTGACCGAGAGCTCGTGTATGCCCTCTGTGTCCACGATGACAAGCATGCGGTCGTTGGAGAAGGTCGGTGGAGACTGCGAGACCCCGGCCATAGGAGCTGCAGGCTCGCCGATCCAGGGCAGGTCAGCCACTAGCACTGATCCTGGCGGCCGGTCATCCTCGTCGTCATCGGCTGCTGGAGCGGATGGTGCGGCATCTTCGTCGTCGCAGTCCGAGAGGTCCTCCTCGACAAGCAATGGAAGCTCCTCCTCGTCGTCGTCCTCGGCAGTCCGTCCATGTGTGAACAGAGCGGTGAACCGGTCTACAATACTCGGAGGGGCCGCAGTGGGGACTTCGGAATTGGTGTCGTTTGGGGTGAATGGGGAGCTGTATCGCGCCAGCGATGGACAGGGCTTCCCGCCGTGCCCGCAGTGTATCTGCATACCGAGCTGACGGAGCCAGGCAGACTGGTAGAATGCGCCTTGCCACCTCTCAACGCGGTGGAGCGGATGGTCTTGGTGGGCGGCGAGACAGCATGGACCGCAGAATGACGGCCGGCCGTGGCACGATATGCAACGCCAAGCTGCGTCGTGACCGCACGCAGCGCCGCCGTCCGTCGGCCGACCCTCGGCAGCCAGTAGGTGCACCATGTACTCGTCACGAACTCCGAGGAACTCGCCCTGGTAGTCATGCTGGGACTGCATCAAGTATGGTGTTAATGGCAAGACTGTATCCGAGGGGTACTCAAGTGCTTACCCTCGTTTGCCGAGCGTGGGCGTCGGCCTTCGATGTATAGTCGTTATACGGGTCATTTGCAGGCATCGGCGAGCCGTGGGATGCGCCGGGGAGCTGTGAGAGGCCTGCGGACTGGGAGGACGTGCTCGCAGTTGCCCCCGATGCACGTCCGGCCGGAGGTGCAAATACCGGAGGGAGTCGTACAAGCTTGGGGACCACTCGGGGTCCTCGCAGCGTCCTCTTGATGGATGCCCGAACTTCGTGTTCTGCACCGGTGTAGTCGCGGCGACGCTTGTGACCCATCGCGAATGTGAGCAGAGATTTGTGGCGATTGCAGGCGGGCTCGGGCTGGTTGGGAAAGTGGGGCGAGTGTAAATTGCACAGGAGGTACTCAGCGACCGAGGAATCCTGGCACATGATTAATCTACGCGGCGCCGACCACCCTCCTTCTCCCAACCAGGGTCCTCCACCCTCACCCACTCGTGCACCTTGTCCGACATGAAAAGCGTGTACGCAATGCGGTCTGCCGGCACTGCAGGGACCGCATGGATCACCACGCGGGATACGGGGAGTACGACAGAGCCCGAGTCAAATGGCACCGTAGCTCCGAGGTTGCGGAATGCCATCACCGCGCGCTCGCCGTATGTCCCAACGCTGAGAAGAAAGTCAACCCATCCCGGGCGCCCATTGTAGTCTCGGTGATGGATACTCATGCGATTGACCGATACCTGCGCGCAGTTGAATACCCACGGCCACCGTCCGAGATGCTCGCGGAGGTCGGGCAGTCGTTCCGCCAGCCTACGTTGCACTTCCAAACCGGCCTCGTAGAGTCTCGGATGCGTTATGGCCAGGATGCCATCAATGAGCGCACCGATCTCCTGCAAGGCCGACATCCAGGCTTGGCCTTCGGGAAGGCGCAGGAAGTCCGTGCATCGGGGCCGGCAGTTATCGCCCTATCGCAAAGTTCATTGTGATGACTTCGACGGCCCATCAATGCGACGTACCTGCTGACCCAGAGGGAACCATCCTGCAGAGAGATAAAGAATTCCGGACATCCAGTCGTTCCCCTCACGGAAGAAGCGGGAGCCCGTACGCCATTGCTGACCGGGAGAAGCATTCTCTGGATCCTCGCGGACGGTCAGTCGACCCTCAACGTGCCTGGTGATAGCGAGTAGCTCCTCCTGATTGCGGGATGAGTGCCCTCAACGTGGTGCAGAAGATGAGTGTCTCATGAGCGTACCTGACGATGCTTCGGAATAATCTTGGGCAGGGTCCATACAAGGATGTTGCCGTGGCAGTCCACGATAATTGCAGGGTGGTCGATTAAGCCGTAGTACCGATCTCCGGCAATGATATCCTCCGCAGGGATGAGTGGAGGATAGCGGCGGAGCCTTTTGTCCTCTTCGGAGAGTTGCAGCACCGCAGTTTTTGCGAGGGAGTCCGCATATCGATGGCCATCCCAGGTGAGCTCATCTGATGAAGCTAGTGAGTCGGAGATTCATCTGCAGCAGTGTGATGACTCACATTTGGTGCGTGCAGCACGCATGATAACTTGCACAATGTCTTGGCAATCGCGCACGAGTCGTGCGGACATGTCAGGCGGTGGAATTGGGGGAGGGACGCGGGCCCGATGAACGCTCGATACATCTTGCACAGCGACCTGGTGCTTGTATAGTCCTGACATGTATTCGACTGTACGCATCCTGAATGCAGCCTGAGGTGAGATGGGAAAGAAAGTAGAAGCCATTGCGTAGAAGCCAAGAAGTGTTCAACAGAAAGTCGGTGAGATCAGCAGGGAGGGCCTGTAACGACTTGGTCGTGGTCGAAGGATGTGCGGGCGTGCTTTGATCAAGAAAGATGATAACAGCACAGCCATCTGAGTGGGCCCGGCATGCCCGGTCCGGGGTATCTTGAGCGGAGTCCCTCACCGGCCGGTGAACGATAAAAGGCCAGCTCTCCGCCTCGTCTCGAGAATCCCCAGCGATAATACACATCCAACCAGCACTGAACTCTCACCTCGCAATGCCTCGCCCCACTCGTCTTCGAGAGAACGAGGACGCATATCTCGAAACCCGTCAAGGCTCCTACCGCACCACTCCTGGGAGGGAGAAAGATGCCTTCGTTGACCAATGCGCCCGCCACATTCTCACCCTGCGAGAAGTTCTTGACGACGACTCTGAACAGTACAAGCTGCTACTCGAACTGTTCTCTTCGGTGAGTGTTGGGCTTTGTGTATAATGCCTCTTCAGTCATGCTAACTCGGTAATAGAAGGTGCGCAACTGGTTCAACAACCGCACCCAAGCCAAGAAGGCTCGTCTGCCCCTGCGCATCAACCGTGCATACACTGGCGAACGTGTCTTCGAGTCCCTGTGCCGGGACGAGATCCGCGCGTCAGTCCAGGGAGATGATTCGGACGAGCACCACATCGTTCTTTGGAACGCTCGTCGTAAGGAGCTCTGGGAGGCCCTCAGCCAAGACGAGCGTGACGAGTATGAAGCCAAGGCCGTCCGCTGGAATGAAGAGGGTCCCGATGTCCAGCTTCCCCCCGCGTATGTCCACTTCACACTTTCCGTTCGTGGGACTGACTGACTGACAAACGTGCAGTCTTGCATACCGCCGGGCTATCGGGTGGATGCGCAGCGTTGTCGCGCTCTACTGGGAGCAATGCCGCATGCCGGTGATTGTTTACGGGCTCTGCCCGAATGATGGCGATGTGCCCCAGGGAATCCGGTAAGTTCTGCAAACTTACATGTCTTCTATCGGAATGTCTGACACGCATGCCGGCGTGCAGATATGACACCTCCGAGCTACTCAATGAGCGCGCTCCGGAGGGCGTGCCCCGCCGCCCTGAGTATTCCGACAATGCTGACTGGGACCAGGGTTTGCGTCGCAACTTTCGGCTCTTCTTCGAGCCCTGGGTCATGCCGAATGCTGCTGGTGTGGCTGGCGAGACTTCAACTGCTGTCGAGACCAATCGCCGTGCCCCCGAGGAGTTCGAGTTCGAGACCTACGACGATGGCACTCCTATTCTTGTAGACACGGAAAACGGCACCCCGTTCACCTATCTCCAACGTATCGCGGTATTCCGGCAGTATGTCCGAGCTCACTACAGTCAGTAGTACATCCGTCTTGTATTCTCCGTACGCGCCTCTAAATACACTTGCCTGGATGTTCACAGGCTGCGCCAAAGGCTATCAAGTGAAGTATGCCCCTTGGGGGTCCATGCACGCCCACCCCGAATACTTTTTCGACGACGGCATGCTTCCCGCCGGCTTTCACATGCGCGACCCGAGCCACATCCACGAGAACGACCTTATCAACTTCTTCCGACACGTCATCTCTATGGAGCACCCCGCGAACGGAGAGGACGGTACTCGCTTCCGGTTCAAGTGCTATGAAGTCGGTAAGAAGAACCGGAAGAAGTATCTGCCCGCGATATACGACGGCCGACCGAGCGATGCGGCCCCCGGGTGTCGTAAGAAGCGGCCGATATACCGTCGAAATGGTGTCCCGCAGACAGAGAGTAACGGTACGTATATTATTTGTGTTGATCGTGCTCTGTACTGCATGTTCTAACAGCCTAGCCCCATCAGCAGACTTGCCGGGGTCACAGGAGTTGGATGCGCAGCATCCGGGCAGCAAGTCCAAGAAGCCCTCGATGAAGGCCGCGAAGAAGCCGGCCAAGGCGCGGAAGACCAAGGCAAGCTCATCGAAGCTTTCCCCAAAGCAGGATCGCAAGGGGAAAGGGAAGGCGAAGGCGTCCCATGACGAGTCCGACGAGGCCGAGTACACGGATGGGCAGGAGCCGAAGGACATCACGCATGAGGAGTTCCCCATGGCGTCTTCAGACGAGGACAGCGTTGAAGAGGTCGGCTTCGAGGACGAGTTGGTGGAGGGCTCCGAAGACTTCTTCGACAGTCTCCCGGACGCCGCAGGTCCCTCGAAGGTACAGAAGACTGCTGTCCCGCGCCCACGCAAGCAGGCCCCGCCCCCGGCACCACAACCCCCATTGCTCCGGCCTCCCAGCGACTTCGCCGAGACCGCAAGCGAGCGATGGCTATTCCTCGGCCAACTCTGTGACAATCGCCGGTACCACGACATGCTCGACCGTGCATCTGACAAGGTGAGTTGCCGTCACCGTACGTGCGTCTTGTGGCTTCGTCATTAAGTGTTGCCACGCCAGATACACGCCGACGCGGTTGCCGAAGGCCCGTTCGACGATTGGGCGTCGTGGGACTGCACCTTCATATTTACTCCGGCGGATGCTCATATTGATAAAGCTTACCGCGACGGTCTGCTGGACTATCTATCGGCGGGGATGTCACTCAGCGCATCGCCGGGCGCCGTGCAAAGCTATTGCTTGGCCATGGGGCTGGTGCTGCGCGACATCGGCCTCGTCACAGAGGTTGAGCCGGATGTCCCGGTGCCCGAGGACTTGCCGGCCAGCTTTGCGTGGAGCCAGTTTGAGATGACCATGACGGACGACCTCCTTGCAGCCTGTGATAAGGCCTTCCGGCCGCCTCGTCCACGCCCCGTTCCCCGAGCCCATGTCATGGAGACCAGCCCCTCGCTGCTCACAGTTGCGGCGCTGGATGCCGATGCCGTATCCTGCTCGGATGGTGGCTCTGACATTGATATCCCGATGGTTGTTGGATGGGACGATTCGTCCGACGATGGCAGGGACGTCCCCATGAGTCACGCATCTACTCCTCCCCGCACTACAACATCGCCTAACGTCTCCCGTCCCACCTCCTACCCCGGCTCCCCGTCGATGCCCGCATCACCGATGCCAATCGACTACCCGATGTCTTTGTCGAGTAGTCTGACCCCTCTGAGCACCGCCGATGTACCGGATCATGATGAGCAGCGCGCCATCCCTGGCCAGCCCGACTTGGACCAGGACGAGGAGGATGCGCTCCTTATCGAAGAGACCCTGCGGCCGGCTTCTACAGCACGTCAGGCGGCTCGCAATATGCCACGACCCTCGGTGGAGCCGTCCGAGGGCACAACTGTGCCCCGATCTCCGGCGGAAGTGTCCGAGGGTGCAGCGGCGTCGATTGCACCTACTCCCGCTGCAATCCCTGCTCCCGCCCCGGTTCCACCTCCTGCGGCGATGGCGGCACCCCCACGCAAGCGCACGCGAAGTGTTGCCGTCCGCGAAGCAGCGGAACAGGCAGTCACATCCCAACCGCCACGTAGGTCAGCTCGTTCTCGCGAGCGGCGTGCAGCTGCTGCAGGACCTGTTGTGCCTCCCTCTCCGACCAGTCCGAAGAAGAAGAAGGCTAAGAAGGCAGTTCAGCCCCCTGCGGCACCTCCCTCTCCGATCGGCACAAAGACGAAGAAGGGTAAGAAGAGTAAAGGTGGCCGAGGGTAGCTCCGGTGTAACATCGATAATATCCCCTATATCATAATCCCACTGTACTCACTTCAGACGGACATGAATACAATGGTATGGATTTGCATATTGGGATCGCTACAGGCGTGTCGGGTTCGTACACTATCGCACACACCGAGCATGCATAACCACCGAGATTGAAGTCCAGTCGCTACTCCTCATCAGCCTGACTTCCGCCACCATTCCCACCTTCGTCTTCGTCATCGTCATCCTTGTCCTCATCCTCCTCATCATCCTCTTCCGCCGCAAAGTCTATGAGACGCTCCAAGACATCCGCGGTCAGTCCCATGTCGTCCAGATGTGCCTGGATATTGCCGCTGGATAGGCCGGTCCTGTCGCGCTGCTGCAGCTCAAGCCTATCGAGCCTTTCGGCGAGCGTCGCGATCATGGTCATGCACTCGCGCGGTGTCGGCTCCTGAGGACCCATGAGTGATGATGCGCCGGCAGGTGCCTCCAACGCAGATACCCGTTCGGCGAGGCGGGCCACGTCGGCAGACAGCTGCTGCACAGGCGCCGCAAGTCCCTGCACGCCGGCGACATGCTGGAAGACCTCCGTGATGGCGGTGCGCACGGCGGAGGCTTCGTCCGCAGCGATACTACCCTGTCCCTCCAGGATCGACACCAGACGATTGAGCGGCATGGCGATGCGCTCGGTCACCGCGTCCATTCGGTGCGTAACCTGACGATCAAGCTCCAGGAGCATGGGCTGAACGGCGAGGCTGCATTCTGCCGGCAACGCGTCGCATCGGGCTGCGAGAGACTGGCCGATGGTCGACACCCGGTGGACCTCGTCCCACAGCGGCTGCACCGACTTCCATATGTCATCAAACTTAGTTCGGCTGTCTCCGTACAGTGCCCGGAGCTGGTTGACAAGGTCGAGGAGCTCCACTACGGGCCCCAACACGCCCGACGATGGCATGGCGCTGCGGAGGGCGTTGTAGAGATCGCCGAGGAGGCTGACCAATGATGCAAGACTTGCCGCGACAAGCTGGCCATCATCCACCAGACCCGCGGCGTGCGAGGTGAATTCTTCGACGGCGTCGGCGGGAGAGTCGGCCAGCGTAACCAGCGTGTCGAGAGCATCCCGACGGCGTTCTAGCTGCGTCTGGACCTGCTCAAGGTGCCGCTCAAGCAGCTCAATCTTTCCGTGGAATGACTCGGCATGCCGTGCCTCAGTGCGGTAGTAGGCGACCATGTCGCGGGTGAGCCGGCCAACGCGGAAGACGTTCGCAGGGGGCGTGCGAGGTCGGGAGACCGATGGGCGAACGCCGATCTCAACCGGCTGGGAAGCGGCGGCGGCGGGAGCTGCCAATCGCGCTGCCAGAAGCTGCGCAAGGTCGCCCGAACAGTCCCCGCTCGCAGGAGATGGTACAGCGGGAGACAGAGATGCAAGCTTCGGGATACTCCTCCAAGTATCTATCGGAACGTAATCGGTGTTACAGAGCAGCGGCACAAGTAGAAGAATACAGCGACTCACCGGTGATAATGGGCGGAACCATCTTCATCTCACGCGCATTCGGGGCGCGGGTCCCTACGGCCTCCACCGACTTCCCTTTGCCCGGTGCTGTGCGGGTCGAATGCATCGGAACTGGCTCCGAGGCTTCGGACGTGCGGTCATCGGCCTCGCCACCTGAATCATGTTCCGTATTCGATGGGGCGTCAACCGACATGGCATCGTCGTCAGCGTGGCTTCGGCGTGGGGCGTTCCGAGCAGCCAGCGGAGCACCACCACTGCCCGAAGCTTGGGCGGGCTCCGTAGTGTATGAGGACTCCGCGGATGGCTGGCGGGCCGTAGCTGCGCTCAAAGTCATCTTGGCTGGGCGGCCACGCTTCTTTCTTCCGGGGACAACGGGGTCGGGAGATGGGGTACGAGGCTCCGCCGTTGTCTCGTTCTCCTGAGGACGCTGCAATTCCAGCCTGCCCCCGATAGCGTCTAGCTGATCCGCAAACCAGCTCGGCACGCCGGTGTCCTTGTACTCGGTTGCGATCTTAGGGAGGGGATCCGGGGTTCCATACTTGCGGGGATTCGAGAACTGCTTGGCGTATCTCCACGCCAAGTATGCGACCATGTAGCGATTCTTGATATTTGTCCCAATCTTGTTCGTGCACTTCATCTTGCTGTGCGCGCACGGTTCGCATACGGCCCCAACGAATGGATTAAAGTGGCACGTTCGGCCAGTCTTGACGCACCGCTCGCACGGCCGTGGCTGGGGCGCCTCATGAGCGGACATGTAATGAGAATTCTGGCATGGACGCACATGCAAAATCCAGGTGACGGGGATGGTTTCGGGCGGGAAGTGATCCTCTGGCGGGACCTCGCCGGACTTCACCTTCTTGTTCGGCGGCTCGTCGTTGCCATCCTTCTGCTTGCGCTTGCCCGAGGAGGCGGTAGACGCATCCCGTGTGAGCGGCGCAGATGGTGCCAGCGATCGGGATCGAGAGCCCGAGCGGGTAGAAACGCCAGAAGTCCGGCCCCGTGCGTCCTCGAGGTCTCGCTCATCGTCGCCGTCGGCCGACGACGCCAACGATGCCCGGGATGCTGTCGGAGTAGTTGCACGGCTTGCGCCTCTGATGCTCCGCGCACCGCTGCCATGCCTGGTCCCCTCGTCGGGCGAGTCCGCATGCATTGCATCCGCCTCCTTCCCGGCTTGCTGGGGGCGGCCGCGAGGCTTGGAGACCTTGCTCGCCACAGGAGCACCGGCGTCCTCGGTGTGCTTCGGCAGCGAGGTTGGGTTTTCTGGCGCGTGTGCAAGCGGTTGGACTGAACGGACAAGGTGAGTAGAGGCTTAGTGAATTATGTAGCTTCCCGTACCGTCCTCCTTCCACCACTCGGTGTAGATATCCGCCACCGCCTTGAGCGGAACCTCGCCGGTGTCGGTAGGCGTGTAGGCCAGCGCCCTCATTCCCTCCGGAGGATCTATGGCCGGGCGGGATGCGCCTTGGGGGTGGATTGCTTCAAAGTCGATACTGGTCTGCTTACGAAGGCCGACTAGATTTGATTGGTAGACGCAGGCGACCGCGACGAGAGGCAGCTGCTTGAACTTGGCAGCACCGAGGAGCTTGACCAGCTTGTATATCTTGGCCTTGAAGTACTTCTCCCACCGCGGCCGAAGCGGCGAACCGACGTCTGGGCGGCCGTAGTATGCGTGATGCAGCTGCGAAGCATACGTGCTTGCTAGATCGAGTTGATCGTCGGTGGGCAGAGCCCTCTTTGCCTTGACGGCGGACTGTTCGTTGTGCTGCGAAGACGACATGGTTGCCAAGCGAGGATCGTACAGCAGTGAGCGGGGCGAGTGAGGCGGGGAGATCGAGGAGCGCAATGAGAAAAGCAGAGCGAGAATAGCGAAGGCTGGTGATCGGCGTACACCACGAGGCGTGCACGTGGTGTGGCATCCCCCGACGCACCGCCACGCATTGCCAGCGCGGCCAGTAGTCTGTACGGTCAGTATTTCCGGCTCCAGTTGTCCCGAGACCCACTAACGCAAGGGACAAGCAATGCGGAGTGAATGGGGTAGGTAATACAGCTTCGCCGACATTGAGCACCTACACTAATGTCCGGCACCTGCAGCGGGAATCAAGCAAGCGCAGAAGCGGGGCAGGGCACTGTCAGACCCCATGTGGTTCGGTAGGAGTTGGTGGACACTCCATAGATATACCCGATTGTTCACACATTCCCTTTCAGCCGGCGAAAGTTGCCCGGCGGTGCGACGCGTTCGCATACGCTCGCCGTCTCCCGAGGAACATACAATGGCGTTCCCAGTGACCGGATACAGCTCGTCACCCCAGCGGAGCGGCGTGTATTCTGTCGGATCAAGCCAGGACTCATCGCATAGGGCCGTGGGCAGCGGCTGCCAGTGGACGTCGACGTTGTCACCGGTGCAGGTATACTCGCCGCTATACTATCTTAATCGCTCGCTGACTTGCCTACAGACAGGGGCAGCCGGGCTGCGACAGGGGAACGATTACCACAGGTGGGTCTCCGCGGCATGCTAGTAGAATGGTGTAGCTGACCGACGGGCCTTCCGGAGTATTGTAGTCCGAACGTACACGCCCAGCAAGCTGATGGCCGGTCTGACTCCTCCTCGCCCAGTCCACCCACGGATGGCCACTGGCCGGTCGTGGAAGACTCCGCAAGCCCCTCGTCCGAGGAGTGCTCCGACTCGGCATGGCCATTATTAGAGGACTCGGAGCATTCGGCGACCGACAGCGACAGCCCGGCAGAATGGCCGGTCGTAGATGCATCATCCGACTCCTCCGTATCGTCTTTCGGAAGTACAGCGGAGTGGCCGGTGATCGGAGCTTCGAGTGATGCATCTTCGGCCAGCTCCCCTGATGCATGGCCGGTGCTGCAGTCCTCGGACCCGCCCTCGAGTGGAGATATTGCGTTCGAGAACTGGCCGACGTTGGAGGACTCGGCTGAGTCTGACTCGGACGGCGACCAGGAGTCTGAAAGCTCGGAAGACCATCCAGGCTTGACGGCAAGCGTCACGACGGAACTCGAATGCTGGCCAACGCTGGAGGACTCGTCGACCAGCTCCCCAGAGAGTGATGGCGGTTGGCCGGTACTCACGGATTCTTGGTCGTCCGACGCCTAGGTACTGCGCCGCACCCATGTATCCCCGCTAGGAATTCAACTGCCGCTGTCAGTGCAAGTGCTCACCGCGATTACCGTGCATACCTCTGCATGGAGTAGCGGTCTCTACTTAAACAAGGCACGTAGTGGTCGCCGGCCGGTGAGTATAGCTAGTAATGCTTTGCGCCGGCCGGTAGCTGCGATTATGAACATCGCCGACCTGCAGAAACGCCGCATGCAGCGCTTCAATGGCCGATTTACAGCAATCTCAGCACCGCCCACCTCACCTGCACCCAGGTTACTCTTGCGGCGTAGTTCGAATATCAGGATAGCCGCAATATCCTGTTGCTCTTAACGGCCGGTGCATGCCACCATTACGGACGTAAAGGGATGCGTGCTACGTGCCGGTACATTTTGCAGGTCTCGTCTTGCCACCGGCTGGCATATTGGGATACACGCATGAATGGGTACGAAAGCTCCTGAGTATACTTAGCGTATCTTGATTGACCTAACAGCAGGACCGCTCCCTCTTGCGCATGTACCGGCCGGCAAGGCTACTGCACCATATGCATGTACCGGCCGGCAGGCGCACTCCTCCATGTAACGCTATCGGCCGGTCAGCAGCGGAACATATCACTCTCAAATATTGGGGCGCACTCTGTATGTTCCGCCTTTTGTCTTCCCGAGGACTAATTTCTGTTAGCAACACGATGGGAAAAATGACAAGGGACCTGACCTGCAAAGAACGCCGCGCGACCACACCATCCCGATGTCCCCACCGGCCGGTGTGCAAGACCCTACACCGGTGCAGAATACAGGTTTGTGATTTGATTGCTGTAGAGCACGGGATATTGATTTGGAAGAACGCCATGTCCTATGGACATTTTTCAGGTGCAGGCATTACGATGTCCCAACTTCTGATAGCCGTAGTAGGTCAAATACAGCACTCATAAGCTGCCCGTTGGCCAGCGAAACAGGAGATATAGACTTCAAGACCTGCTGAGGCGCGGCCCATCTGATCGCCGGACCCGCGACGGGGTAGCTGCTGCTGGCTATTGCGCCCACCGCGGCAGCATGCTGCCATGTTCCCACCGTACAATTACCTCAGGGAGGCTGTATATCGCATCGCCGGCGATTCCAGTCATATCCCACAGTTTTCGGGAACGGCTGCCCGATGGATGCGTACAGATGTCCTTGCTGCAAGCTAGCATCGCTCATATGTGTACCCTAGGATAGATCTACTAGACGTCCCACTTGCCCTTGGGCAGTCGCACTGACGACTACGCCAGCCGCCGAGCTTCACCGATACGATCCCATTGCTTACAGTCCCATACACCGGCTACCTACTATGCACCCTACCCTACGCCGTGGCTGCACCCGCACAATGACCCCCCAGCCTGCCCGATCTCTCCGTACCATCGGCCGGTCAGCCTCCGGCCACACCAGATGCTCGCCGGCTGGTCCCGGGCCCGTAGCACACTCCCGGGATAGTGTTCACCGGTGCACAAGCAAGTCTATGATATTATAATGTTACTATGTGGCGGTGTGGGCCAGCCTGAGGGATCGCCTCCTGCGGCAGAAAGTGCTGTTTGTGCATGGTCAGATGGTTCATAAGAGACGCAGTAGCCAGTGACAAACCTTGTCGATAGGCATCGGGAAGGTAGTGATGATGCACGTCGATCTTCAGAGGAAGTTGGCTCGCCATAGTCGTCCACTGTGGTCTCCGCTCACCCGCAATCGTCCCTACTTATATATGTGCAAACCGGCTAGCCATCCCCGGGGCCGCCACGGCACCACTCATGGATGTCGGGGCCTCTCCCGACCATCGTGGAAGGACCAGGTCGCATCCGGCAACGACTTGATCTAACTCCTCGACTTTGACATACGAATTGAGTCATCACAGTCCTCCGGACGTGTCTTCTGTCCGACTCATGCGGACGCGGAGGATGAAGGGTGAACGTTGGTACATATTCAGCCAATTTCGGTGCTGGTTAAGTGTACGCCGACGCTGCGACGAGGTCATAGGGTGCCAGTCAGACGAACATGCTTACCAGAGAGCATCGTTGCCTTGTCCACCAGTAGTGGGAGTGCTGATGCACGCAGCACTGGACCATCCACACAGCGATGGTAAGCAGTGAAGGGAATTTGAGATCGCATCGCATGGCCAACAGCAACTATGTACGCAACCAAAGCACGCCTGCCGCGTCGCTCAGCAAAATGACCATCGTCCTGAAAAGACACTCACATACTCAGAAGCAATTTGCGCCCAGCCGATAGTCAGATTCCATTCAGTACCCTGACCAAATGCTAAAGATCTCTATCTTTCTGCAGACAGCAGCCAGGGATGGAAGAGGATTGAGGAGGAGGCGGTGGTAGGAGGTAGGAGGAGGTAGGTCAAGTTGAAAAACGAGCGTGCGAGCGCAGCTGGACACGGAAGACTAGGCGCTTATGGACCTTTGGCCTTAAGTTCCGACTGCCATCGCCAGCTGAATGCGATTCGATCAACATGTCCCCACTGTCGTCTTTGCATGAGCAGTCTATTGAGGAGCCTGCTTGATGGTCAAGATAATCCATCCGCCCCTGGAAAGTACTCCTGCATTCGAGTGCTAATGGCATGATGGCGGGAATGGCTTATCGGTGTGTTCCAAACTTCCCCTGCATGACCTGCCTTCCTGACTAGATATTCTATTCCAGAACCACCTGCCATGCAGCAGCGCTGGCTTCTTATACCCATGACAAAGGATCCTGGAAATGTTGCCGCTGCACAGCGTGGTGCTATCGCGCGTCCTAGTTATGATGCATATGGATCATGCGCGAACGCGTATATAACCGCACAGCAATCGCCTGCAGAGAGGCGTGCCGCCCTCCTCCGTGCTGGCCGGTGCGTAGTGGTATTGCCTCTATATATAAGAGGCAGAGCTGACGGGAGTCTAGGTGTGCTCTCCGCTCAGGTCTTCCTCGCCGCCATGAAGCTCTTAGGTATCCTGGCAAGCGTCTTACCTACTGTCCTTGGAACCGTCCTGCCTCGCGCAGATCTCGCTGGGAGCACTTCAGTACTTCTCGATCTTGGGAGTCCTCACGTGGAGTTCAAGTCCAACATCCTGAACGACACCGCACTGCGCTTTGTGCGGAACTCAGGGGTATGCGAGACCACGCCAGGCGTGAACCAACTGTCTGGGTACATTGACATTGGCACGAACATGTCGATGGTGAGCAGGTTCCGATTCTCACTTTGCGTGCTGCTTATCGAAAGTGAGGACAGTGGTTCTGGTTCTTTGAAGCCCGACACAATCCCGAGACTGCGCCGTTCACTCTCTGGCTGAACGGCGGACCCGGATGTTCGTCTATGATTGGGCTGTTCCAAGGTCGGAACTGCTGGCCAACGCTTCATCGTTCCCATGAGGGACTGATTTCACACTCGCAGAGCATGGACCCTGTCAGGTGAACCCCGATGGTCAGACAACGGTCCTCAACCCATTCAGCTGGAATAACCTGAGCAACAGTGCGTCTCGAGCAGTCCTGCACAGGCTGGTTGAGTGCTGACGCTCACGGCAACCTCATGTAGTCATCTATATCGACCAGCCCATCGGTACTGGATTCTCGTTCGGGACTGTCGACGTGAACAGCACGTTTGCGGCGGCGCCTGCGATATGGACGGCCTTCCAGCTACTCTTTGAGAGCAAGGAGTTCGCCAAGTATGGAAGCAGAGAGTAAGTGTCAATCGAGGGACCTGTGCAAGTCAGCGCTGACCACATCTCGGCACGCACAGGTTTATCTTCGCCACAGAGAGCTACGGCGGCCACTATGGACCCGAATTTGTCACCTTCTTCGACGAGCAGAACGCTCGAATCCGCAATCGGACGCTGCAAGGCGAACTTATCGACGTCAGCGCGCTCATGATCAACAAGTATGTGATCCGCAGCATCCCCTAACGCGCTCACTGACCCGAAGTTGACCGTCGTCCAGTGGATGGTACGACCCGCTCATCCAGAACGAGGCCTACTTGGACTTTGCGACGTTCGCTCCTGGGTATGGCCAACTGCAGAGCGACGACGTGCTCGCCGCCATGAACAAGACGTTCTTTGAATCGGGCGGGTGCCGTGACCAGGAGCTCGCATGCTACGCTGCAGGCGAGACAGCGGAGAGCAATCAGATCTGCCGACAGGCAGATGACTTCTGTGTACGCGCACTCACTGCTCCATGACGCTTGCGGACCTGATTTGTTCTACGTGACGTTACCTTGGCAGGTCGAGAACCTCTTCATCCCGGCGGTGGGCGACCGCGACTCGGACGACCTGCGGCAGAATGCATCGTCCCCGAACCCCTTCCCGCCCGAGTTCTACGTGAACTTCCTCCGGAACGCGACGGTCATGCAGAAGATCGGCGCGCAGGCGCGGTACTCGGAGTGTTCGAACGCCGTCGGGAACCAGTTCGGCCGCACGGGCGATGACGCCCGGACGCTCCTCCCTCAGCTGGCGGCGCTAGCAAACTCGAGGTTGAAGATCCTCATCTGGGCGGGCGATGCGGATATCAAGTGAGTACTTAAAGTATGTCAATTAGGTTGCGAGATGCTGAATAGATGCGTAGCTGCAACTGGTTGGGCGGACATGCCTCGGTGCTCGCTATGGACTGGTACGGCAACGAGACGCTGCACAACACGCCGTTCACGAACATGACCATCCACGGGGATGCTGTGGCGGCTATTCAAAATGTGGATAAATTCACCTTTGCGTAAGTCCAACTTTGCCCTCATTTGCTGTCCAGGTGATGACCCGTACTGCACTAGACGAGTGTTCCAAGCTGGGCACGAGATCGTGAGTCATCTGTGTTTCTTACCTTCCGATTACACCGTGCTGACTGCGAGAATCATAGCCTGCCTTCCAACCTGCAGCTGCCTTCGAGATATTCGCCCAGATCATTCGCAAGGAACAGCTCCACTCCGTGCCCTGATCGAGACACGAGTCGCGACTTCAGGGTTCCCGTCCGTGAGCAGCGAGGCGTTGCTGTATACTCTTGCGCGCTGGTGATGATAGAGATAACTGGCTCCGTCGCTGCATGTGCCAGTCGTACTTCCTAAATATGCGCACTCGTGCCGTGTCGGTGACGTTGCAACTTGAGGTGAGTTCTGATAGGCTGAACACGCGGTTGTACGACTTCAGAAGCTCGTCGAAGAGGGCGTTGCTCCGCTTGCCATGACACTCCAGAGTGACGATGCGCAATCAAAATTCGCATTCAGTTCTCACAGTCGACAGATCGTCGATAGTGCGCCAAGAAACCTTCGACCACTGCTCTTCAGCTTCTGGGTACCATACTTCTTGCCTGAAAGTCCATGACCGCCGTGCTTTTAAGGCGTGTCCCTGAAGCCCATGAGGTACTCCATGATCTGGTACGCAGACTGAAGAACGCGACATTCGTTAGCGCATCTTGGCATGCTATCATTCATACAGAACTCACCCAAGGAGAAAACTGCGGGATCCTGGAAGATGCATAGCACTCGGTCAGCAAATCTCGACCTGGGGACGCACACAAGTGTCGTATGTAGCACATACATGTGTCCGCTCAAAGCCACCTCGTAGTAGGTCAGACCGCGCTCCGTATGCATCGTTCCGAGCGCCCCAATCCCGTCGACGATGAAGCTGTCCGGCTCAATGGGAGTCTGGAAGCCTTGCAGGCCGCCCCCTGCAAACATACTGGTGAGTACTCGATCGGTCTTCCTGAGTGGACAGGACGTACAGGTCATGTTTTGGAGGACGATGCGCGCACCCTCGGCGATGAGGGCATAGTCCGCGAGGCCATGGGCGATGACGGTTCGCTGGCTCTTCTCGATGACGTTCGGGAGAACGGTGAGCGCAGGCGGGAGCGAGGCGTCCCCGGTCGGGAAGACATCCGTGCTGCTGCTCGTGCAGGCGTTCCAGTTCGCGTCGACGGAGACGTGTATCGCCTTCTTGACATCTGTGCGGTTGAAGTAAATCGGGGACTGCGGCATGGGGGTGTCACCGGTTGGGTAGCCTAGGACGTCCCACAGGATAGGCCACTAGAGCGTCATCGCAGGGGCGTTAGCCGGTCGTCTGCTAAGTAACACCTGATCAGAGGCAGACGTACGTTATCGAATATCCGGTAGTAGTTGAACCCGGGGTTGACGATGAGTGCGGCGTCGAGGATCATCTGCCACACATTGCATCCTTCGTCAAAGATTGTGCTGTTGCCGGGAAGCGGAAGAGGGCCTCGCGGTGGGTAGGTCAAGTATGTGTCGACATAGCCAGCATACCCGCATCGCGTGGCGACATCGTCGATCTGCGCCATGAATGTGCGACTGAGAGACATCAGGAGGTTGAAGGAGCCTCGTCAGTGTAGAGAAGGATGACCTACTTGAGAGAGAAGACGGGATCGTACTTGTGCACGAAGTCGACTGCGGGGATTTGCTGCTGGGTGACATTCCAGCCGAGAACGGCTGCGGGATATGTGGTGAGATTGTAAGACAGGCGAAGAAGACAGCCGTAGTATGAGACTTACGGTCATCGATGAAGATGCCTTGGAGGTTGAGATCGAGCTCGTCGGGGTGCTCATAGATATAGTTCGCGAGGTCTGACTTCTAATCAGCAGTGGGCACGAGCAAGCACCATATGTTTGACTCACACGGAACGTACATGCCCGCATACTGTGGGCCGCATTAGTGCTTTAGCACGACTCACGAAGCGGGAAACCCTTACGCTTTCACCAGAGATGTAGAGCTTCTTGCCTTCGAGTTCAGAGAATACTTTGAGGAACTGTTGCATGAATCCCACGATCTGCTCGGCGATGTCGTCCTCGTTCTGCACCGTAACAGGGCATGTGCCAATGTCCATCAGGATAGGACCATCCCCACAGTAAGACACGAGGGTAATCGCACCTTAGCTGTCGCTTCGCCTTGAGAGAAGCCAGTGCCAATAGGTTGTTCAAGGTACAGGACGCTGGACAAGTTTGTCCAGCTGTACTGGTTCTGCGTCGGGAGCGCTGTGCCCCAGGCCCACTGGAAAGGCTTTGCAAAGTGAAACGTCAGTAATATATGCGAGCATCACGGATACAAATGCGCACGCACCCCGTTCTCCTGAAGCAGACCTTCGAGCGAAGAGCAGCCTGGTCCGCCATTGGTCCTACATAAGGCTCGAATCAGCTTGACGCGTACTGGCGGAGCAAGCGAAACGTCCGCGACAAGACGTACCAAAAGATGAGGTCATCAGGACTGCCTTGAGGGCCGGGTGGAAAGAACCAGAAGAAGAGCTGTGGCGACGTTGAGCATTGAACGTTGAACTCTCAGCAGCGCCCTCATGGTGGCGCTCTTGAGGAAGAACACGACGCACCTTCCGGGTCTCGTTCGGGTCGCTGCTGATAGGGAGGAGCCCCGCCCAGCTGTCGCCGATGTCCCAGTTGACGTCGGGAATGCTCGTCCCATTCACCCAGAACTCTGTAGCGCGCCCCGTGCAGTTTGACGAAGACTGGTGAGCAAGGTTCACGCGTCTAGAAGAAGCTCGGAATCGTACCAGACGCGCGCGGGTTCTTGAAGGTGAGGGTCTTCTGGATGCTCTCGCGGGCACCGTCGCCGCTGAGCGGACGAGGGACGCTCGCCGGGAACTGAGCGGGGAGTTGAGCCTGCCTTGCATGGACCTCGGCGGGGGATATCGCCTGGCCGACGAGCACGACAGATAGTATCGGCAACAAACTGCGTATGAACATAGCTCACGAGGGGGGAAGACGATGGTCTGGTAGTTTTCGGAGTTCACTGGATGAGCTGGAATTTATGTGCAGGACCGGGGTCGCCAACCGCGACTGGCGCGCCGCTCGGTTGCGTGCAGGTTCTCTTCGTAAGCTCTGACACCTTTCTTGAAGGATCCATGCCCTTGATCTGTTCAACGCTGGGAAGACACGGTGAGTGAAAAGCCCGTCGCCGTTGAACGAATGAAGTGCCACCTCATGACCATACTTCGCTACTTCGGTGCAGCGTGGACGGTTCTCGGGAGAGCACTAGCCCCAACGAACCGAAACCTCATGAGGTCTGCAGCAAGCATAGAAGTCGTAGAGCTCCTACTACCAAACATTTGTATACGATTGTTCGGATTGCTGCCGTGGCGTCGACGTCAGTCACGGACTCGACAGAACTTGACACTTGCCAATGCAACCGATTCAATAACCTCAGTCCTCCGACGCCTGTCCCGGAGGATGATCGTTGATGTCGTAGTGATATTGCCACAAGTAGATCAATGGATAGCAGGGCACGAATAGTACCACAAATTGAAAGCTCGTCGTCGTGGTCAGTGGTCAAGCTACACCGGCGCTTCTACGGCGCTGCCAGCAAGTAGATGGCAATAATATCAGACCAGTCTCAACCAACTGGCAACACGTCACGGTCGAATACTCTCAAGGAGAGCCACATCATATATTGCTATTGGCAACGATACGGGGTATGACACAAGATACCGAGGAACGTCAAGCAGAGATGGGATGTTATATGGGCTTTTCTGATCGTATAGCGCACACGGGAGGCGGACATCGGGGACTCGGATACAAGTACACGGAAGCGAACGACGAGTCAGGGGATGCGGCATGCCTGTACACCAGGCCAATCAGGCGGGGACGACGGTCGCAATCTCCTCGTTGAGCAGAACGTCGTCGTGCTGCTCGCGAGGGACCCACGTGAGCTGCGTCTCGGGGCGGAAGATGAGGCAGTGGGTCGACCCTCCGAAGTGGAACATGCCAAGCTGGTCGCCCTTCTGGACCGTGTCCCCCTTATGCACCGTGATCTCGCACGAGGAGACCTCGGACATCCCGACCGCCACAAACGCCATCAGGCCGATGGGGTCATACTCGGACCGAATGTAGATGATGGCGCGCTCCGCCATGGCGGTGATGAACGCCTGCGAGAGGTCGGGAGCGGATGGGTCGAAGCCTGCGGAGGGAGACTCGGCGTAGTACGTCCCGGGGACGTTGAAGATGTCCTCGATGACGCCGTTCACGGGGCTGTGCCAGCGATGGTACTTGGTCGCGGAGAGGAAGGCCTGGTAGATGGTCCCGTTGACGAACTGGGGGACGTAGGTGTTGTCGTAGTTGAGGATGTCCGCGAGCGAGTACGGCTGCCCCTTCAGCCAGAACGAGTCGCGCTCCTTGATGTTGGGCACGCGCGCGAGGAACGCGGACTCGCACGCGCTCGAGATACTGCCGTTGTCCAAGTCGACGGGTCGCACGTTATCCTTGAACTTGCGCGTGAAGAAGTCGTCCCACGACGTGAAGCCGTAGTACGGGTCCGTGGGGTCGCACTGGTAGAGGTCGATAAAGTTCGGAATGTGGGGAATCCAGCCGGGGATGACGTAGCGTGAGTCGGGAGAGGTGAGGAACGTGACCCAGACGTCGAACATGTTCTTGAACTGCTCGTTGACCTTGTCCGTCGTGAACATGGAGTACCCGGCAGGGGTGCCCATGGGCCAATCGATGATGGCGTTGATAGGGAAGCCAACGAGGTCGTTATTCTCCCACTCCGGGGCCGTCTTGATGATCTCGTCGAAGAGTTCGAGCATCACCGTGTAGTCACGAACCTACCAGATTCCCTTCAGCTCATCAAACAGAAGATATGAAGGGATCGAAAAAGTACCTGTGGCTTGCCGGTCGGGTCGTTGTTGTAAGGTGGCTTGTCGGGAACCTGGTTGAACATCTCGTGGAAGCCCATGTAGATCGGCGGGTTCGACTCGATGACCTCCTGGAACTCCTGTATCACGGGGTCGAGGGCGACCTTGGTACCCTTCTTGCGACGATCGTCGATCTTGGCGATGCGTTTCTTGAGCCACTTCTCCAGCACGCGATGATCCCTCGGGAGCCATCCACCGAAGCGATGGAGGATGAGCATACCCGGCGGGACGCCTCGGTACTGCGGGTCGGATGCAATGCGTTGCTGATACGAGGGAGCCATCTACAGAGGGCTTCCAGTCAGCACTGGAGAGTACGAAGGCGAATGGACTCACAGCGTGATCGACGGTGTGTGAGCGAGAAGTGAGGGCGATTTGGGGAGTGGCGACTGGATCTTTGTGGGCTCAGAGCGCGGGGATATATATACCATCCATCTAGCAGAGTTAGAGTTGCACTTTTACTCGTACATGGGCACGGGCTCACCTGCCGTCGCACAAACGTCCTAGTCACTGCCCGTGCTGCATGAGACCTCGAGCGACAGTGTAGACCCGGCCCGAAACGTTCGCCACATTCCGGCAAGACGTCTCGACGCACCCTCGAAGTGTCACTATCGCAGTGAAGCTGTAGTCCCAGGTGTCCACGCGCCATGCCTTCCATTGAACTCTGCGAGTACCGGAGCTCGCTTGGCCAACAGCTGCAAAGGCGTTGCTGCAAGACGGAAGGTGCAGCTGACCCGAGGCTCTGAACCGTGAACGAGCGACCGCGCTCCGAGCTTGAGCTTCAGCGGTGTTCCATGACACATGTCATCGGCGAGAAGAAGGAAGGGGCGAATCCTTGAGAGGTTCAAGTCAGCATCAAGGTAAGTTTGGCATCGTGAGGACGAGAGTCTGCCAGAGTACGTGATAAGACCGCACCTTTCTATGAGGTCCCTATTCATGCGAAGTCATGCTCTCAGCATGCCCATCGAACGTGCGTATTCGCATCGAGCGCACCTCGGTTCGGTAGCAATCATGAATTGCATGGAACTGGGAGGACGAGGGAGGGATATC
>ML211082.1:0-73664 GCA_004369055.1 Polyporus arcularius HHB13444 | reverse complement strand
CTGTCGATGTCTGCTCCGCTCGCTCAAACCACCATCCCGGCTGTAGTGAAGAGGATTGGCGACGACCATCTATTCGTTGGCAGCCTCGTTGGCCCGTCTGTCTTGCTCCGCACCGCACATGTAGAGGAGGACATTGTCGACGAGGACGTTGAGATGGCCGCCGGGCCCGCTGTCGTGGACACGGTCAACCACATGGACGTTGTGGATGACGACGAAGGTCAGGCTTGCCCTGAGATATGCACGCTTCCTATCTGATGTCCCCTCCTGCAGATCTCTATGGGCCGTCGACGGATGCGGAGAAGCTTGCTGCCAACGGTACCACAAACGGCATTACTGACTCTGTTCGCAAGCGTGTGGTGGTCCACATGTCTATATGTGACGCGATCCCCGCCCATGGGCCAATTTCCGACATGGCGTTTGGTATTGCGCGCAACGGCGTAGGTAGCGTCTACAGCAAATGTTTGCCACCACTCACCACGTTTACAGGATCGCCAGGTCCCCGAGCTCATGGCAGCGACAGGGTCGGGTCATCTGGGCGGCTTCCACCTCTTCCAGGTATGAACGTGCAGCGTCATTTTGCGAATGGAGTTGACGTACGATATGACAACAGAGAGACATGCCAACGCGCTCGAAACGCAAACTCCATGCCATTGGGGGAGGTCGCGGGATGTGGTCCCTGCCTATCCGACAGTCGGTCAAGTCCAACGGAGGCACGTTTGACAAGCCTACAAACCCTCTTCGCGGAGAATTCGACACGGTCATCATCAGTACCGATGCTAACCCCTCGCCGGGTTTGTCACGGGTTCGTACGTTCAACGCAGCTGCATAACAAGTGACTCACCTTCTCTCAGATTGCCAAACGCTCGTCGCAGTCGGATATCACCATCACAACTCGTATACCGGGGGTGACGCTCGGTGCGGCTCCGTTCTTCCAGGGCACAGCGATCCTGCATGTCATGTTCAACGTCACCAATGTGATACGAGTGCTTGAACCTGGTGCGTACAAGTTGGCAGAGTAAGGCACCATGTGCTGACCTCGAAACAGACGGAACCGAGCGACAGAGCATCAAGGACCTCGATGGCAGCACCCCGAGACCGAGGATCAAGTCGTGCAGCATCTGCGACCCGTTCATCCTCATCATCCGCGAAGACGACACCATAGGACTATTCATAGGAGAGATCGAGCGAGGTAAGATCAGGCGAAAGGACATGTCGCCTATGGGAGACAAGGTTAATATTTCTGGCTGCTCTTGTTGAGGAACCTCCGTGCTCACTCCGATGCCGGTGCAGACGTCCAGGTATCTGGCTGGATACTTCTACACGGATACGAGCGGGCTCTTCCAACCGTTTTTGAACGAGGAGGTTCCCGCAGAGACACCGACCTCCACCCTGCAGGGCGCCATGAACGCGGGAAGCAGGAGTCAGTGGCTTGTCCTCGTCCGCCCGCAAGGCGTTGTTGAGGTGAGGGCTCCCACATTGAACTTTGACACGCACCTGACCATCCACCTGACAGCTCTGGACGCTGCCGAAGCTCTCACTGGCATTCTCCACGACGCTCCTGGCAACCCTTGACCCGGTGATCACCGACTCGCTGGAGCCTCCCGCCCTCTCGCTGCCGCAGGACCCGCCAAGAAAGCCACAAGAGCTCGACATCGAGCAAATCGTCATAGCGCCTCTGGGGGAATCGCAACCTCACCCGCATCTCATTGCAAGCGTCTGCGTTAAGATGAACCGCAGAGTAGTTCTAACTATGATCCTCCTGCACAGGTCTTCCTCCGTTCGGGGTTGCTTGCGATCTACGAGGCGGTTGCGACGGCGCCTCCAGCGGAGCCACTGCCCTCTACCCGATCCTCGACGCTTCTTGTCAAGTTCATCAAGGTCGTGTCCAGGGCGTTCGACATACAGCACACTGAGGAGGAGCAGAGATCAGTCTTAGCCGAGCAGAAGCGCATATCGCGCCTGCTTCTGCCCTTCGTGACTTCTCCTGCGCCGGGCCAGACGTATGCTGGAGTGTTCTTCACTGGCGATCGACCATGCTGGATAGTCTCGACGGACAAGGGCGGCGTGCGAGTGTTCCCCTCCGGCCACAACGTCGTACATGCGTTCACGACATGCTCCCTGTGGGAGTCCAGGGGAGACTTCCTTCTCTACTCGGACGAGGTACGTGCGGGCATTCGACCGATGGCGCCGAACGGAGAGCTAACTTCATGACGTGCGTGTCCAGGGCCCCAGTTTGGTGGAATGGATGCCCGGCGTACTCCTGGACGCCCATCTCCCTGCGCGCTCCATCCCACGTTCGCGGCCATACTCAAACATCGTGTTTGATGCCTCGACCTCGCTGGTCGTCGCGGCCTCGTCCTTCATGAACCGATTCGCGTCATATGACGAGGATGGGAACATCGTCTGGGAGCCTGATAGTGAGTGTATAAAGGGCCGCTATCTCTTGTCTGCGCGCGGCTACTGACTAGTGCGATCTCATCGCAGGCCCTAACATCTCGTTCCCTCAGTGCGAGACCTCCACGCTGGAGCTTATCTCGCCTGATGGTTGGATTACGATGGACGGGTACGCACGCAGGTTGGGTCGATGTGAAGTGTCGCTGACTCGTTGCGTGTGTAGGTTCGAGTTCGCGGCGAACGAGGTGGTCAACTGCGTCGTGTCTGTGCCGCTCGAGACCATGAGCACGGAATCTGGCATGAAGGACTTCATCGCCGTTGGCACCACGACTAATCGCGGCGAGGATCTCGCAGTCAAGGGCGCGGTGAGTGCACCACACCATCTGTTCATTGAGCCGGGCTGACCTGCCATGCCCATGTCATTGTAGGTGTACATCTTCGAGATCGTCGAGGTGGTGCCAGACGCAAGCACGAACATCAAGCGTTGGTGGCGGCTCAAGTTGTTGTGCCGTGACGAGGCGAAGGGCCCCGTAACCTTCTTGTGTGGCATGAACGGCTACCTCGTCTCGTCCATGGGGCAGAAGGTACGTGGGTGCCGTGATGGTCCCTTCATGTATATGGCTTCCCGCTGGCATGCTCTGACCTACGCTGTGCAGATCTTCGTGCGCGCGTTTGATCTGGACGAACGGTTAGTCGGCGTAGCATTCCTCGACGTCGGGGTGTATGTGACGTCCCTTCGGGCGGTCAAGAACCTCCTGGTAATTGGCGACGCAGTCAAGAGCGTGTGGTTTGTGGCGTTCCAGGTCGGTTAGCCGTGGTTATGTGCTGCTTGGGGTGTCTGCTGACCGGCTTCGCGCGCACTCAGGAGGACCCGTACAAGCTCGTGATCCTCGGGAAAGACCCGCACCGCTGCTGCGTGACAAGAGCCGACCTGTTCTTTGCCGACGGGCACGTCTCTCTTGTAACCTGTGACGAAGAAGGAATTGTCAGAATCTACGTGTACGACCCTCATGGTACGTCCTGTCTCGCCTCATCACCCAGCGGAAGCGAGAAACGGTCCGGACTGACTGCGTGCGTAGACCCGGAGTCGAAGAGTGGCCAGCATCTTCTCTGCCGCACCGAGTTCCATGGCCAGACAGAGTACCGGAGCTCGCTGCTGGTGGCCCGTAGGCCGAAGAACGGAGACCCGGAAATCCCTCAGGCCCGGCTGGTGTGCGGTACGCAGTAGCAAAGAAAAAGGGGGTTGTTGTATCCCGCTTCTGACGCCGTTCCTGTTTGTGTCTGTTAGGGTCGGTCGACGGCTCGCTCACAAACCTGACCTACGTCGACGAAAACGCGTACAAGCGCCTGCACCTGCTGCAGGGTCAACTCATCCGCACAGTGCAGCATGTCGCGGCTCTTAACCCCAAGGCCTTCCGGTGCGTACCTCCAGCCCTAGTTCAGCGCGTGCTGGGGTAGCGGTGAACCGATACTGATTCACACGATACACGACGCAGCATGGTGCGAAACGAGTATGTCTCGAGGCCGCTATCAAAAGGGATACTGGACGGAAACCTGCTGGCGACGTTCGAGGAGCTGCCTATCGCTCGTCAGCACGAAGTCACTCGCCAGATTGGCACTGACCGGGCGACGGTGCTCAAGGACTGGGTGTCCCTCGTCGGGGCATGGTGATCTGTGCTCCTGCCCTCTTAGTACATCGCATGTCCTTGCTGTATCTCTTAGACCGTTGTTTCAATGTGAGTGGTGTTTTGACTGACCCCCACGGGGGACAGGAGGCGTGCGGAGCGTCCTCCGCATGTTCCTCGTCTTCGCTGCGCGTCTGTGGGACGACTTCCGCCGGATCAATCGTCAGACGCAGAGCCCTCGTGTATGCCCGGGGCCTCAAGCTAGCTCCTCAAGCCTCATGGCCTGGTCGTGCTACTACACTGCGACACCGCGTCTATCCCCAGTCAGCCCGTCTGGGTCGTGGCGGGGAACCTGAGGTGAGAACATTGACAGACTGATGGATACCCTTCATACCAGCATAGATCGTCTGCACCCAGTTTGGCGCGGAATTGCCATTGCATGTGCCGTCTTCCCGCGTTCATGCACGATGACGCCAGGTAAGTTATATCAGTCACGCATGCGGGATGTTCTCATAGTGATGCATTGCAGATTGAAACGTTATGCTCGGATGGGTTGAAGAGGCGTATCGCACTTCACATCCCGTGCGCGGGCCGCGGGCGATCTGCTGGCAAGCTGCGACCGGGCGTGCGTTCGTCCGGGCGTGCCTGCGGCGGCGTGCCAGGTGTGCAGATATGGGCCCGCATGTTCGCCAAATGGAATACTCGTGTATGTGAACATGCATTCCCTTCGCAGCGGGTTTCCCTGATCGTCTAGACCGCGGCACATATGAGTGCATGAGTGCACGGTACATGAAACATCATACATCATACATATACAAGGGTCTCCTTCATTGTCCGACCCTCCCCGCCTTGCCAGCTCACGGCTTCTCATGCTCAGGATGCTCTCGACACTCGGGCTCGACTCCAAAGGCGCCGGCCGCAATAACCATGGCGGCTCGAGAGTACGTTCACGTCGACCTCATCTATGTTGACGCGGTCCTATCTGACTATGTTCTCCAGCTCCTCCCTAACGTGCCCAGGGGCTTCTCTGTTCACGTTTTCAAGAACCCTACGCTCCCTACCCATTCCCTTCCCCCAATGCCGCCCGCCGTAGTAATTCCGTCCAAGTACGACACTCGCCCCTCTAACGGCGGCGGACAGCAGTGGAACAGACAGCAAAGCCTTCATGCGCCACACAGTGACTCGGAGCGAAAGCAGCTGCAAGCAGCGCCACCGCTGTCCTCGCAGGACCACCGTCTCATTCATGTGCCTACGGCTAACCAGGCGTGGCCAGTCGAGACGAAGCCCTCCAAGTCCTCGAAGAGCTACGGCATATACCCGAGCCTCGTCGGGGACGTCTACGTTTACGAGCGCTCCATCTCCTCGGTATCATTTGATGATGAGTTGGCGAGTTCCCCATCTTCTGAGTCGTCAAGCTCCAGCGACTCGGATCTCTACGACGACCGCGACCGCAACAACAACACAGCCACGTACCCGGGGAATTTCAATGTGGAGATCTCGTCGACCCGGGCGAGCAGTTCCACGGAGACCCTGGAGAGCACTTTGACAGCGAGAGCGGCGCCGGGTGCGCGGCTTCCCAATGTTGCCTCCTCTCTTCCACCTGCCCCGCCTCTCCCCGCTATCGCTGCGCCCCCTCGCCCCGCATCGACGCGCCCCCAGCAGCCACACTCTGACAGGGATAGTGCGACCGTTGCACGCTCGGCTGCCCCGTTGACACGCACAGAAAGCCGCGTACAAAGGAGTATTTCTATCTCGCACGCGGCCTCGGTGCCCCCAATCCAGCTTGATTCTGTTCCCCTCGACCAGGCCTCCGACAGCGACAGCGAGACCGTCATCTCTGAGACGCACGGGAACGATATGGTCGTTGACATGCTTGGTGCCCAGTGGGCCGCCCCGACGAGCTACTCCTCGTATCCGTCCCGGAGCACGACGCCGTCCCGCAGGGACTCGGACGACCGCGTGTCCTCGGGCATGCACAGACGCGATGCACCTCCACCAGCTGTTCGCGACGTGCCCGCGACACGCCCCGGGGCGTACCGCGAGGACAGTGCCAACAGTCTGCGCGGGGACGAACCTCGCGCGCCGCCTGGGCTGTCTGGGGCTGTTGCCACGCCTCCTGATGGACGGCCACGGAGCCCGCCTCGCAGGGATGCGGGGCCGCTCTCGTCATCCGCGACGAACATCTCGCCGAGTTCTCGGTCGCCCCCATCAGCTCCGCCTCTGGCGCGCACTCCGAGCTCCCGTCAAAGTCCTCCCGGGGCGCCCGCGCGGAACGGAGAGATGGGCTCTTCCTCGTACTTTCCACCCCCACCACCGCACCAGCAGCCGTCGTCGTCGTCCTCGCCGCCCCGCCGCGAGGTGCGCGCGCCTTCCCCGCAGCACAACACGCCCCCCACGAGCTTCCCTCCAAGCGCCGGGCAGACGCCCTCACCTCAAGGCAGTCCCACCGCCCCCAGAAACATGAATGCACTCGTCGTAGCGGCGGTCACAAAGCGCAACGTTCGCTGGACCGAGAACCTCGTCTGCCCGTCCCCTGTTCCCCCAGAGAGCCGCAGAAAGGGCTGGTACAATCGCCGCGGGTGAGTCTATCTGATCGTGTGAGCAAGTGTTCCCAGAACCCCGTCTAATGCCTCCGCCCGCTGCGTTTGCAGGGACCAGCTGTGGACGAACGACGGCCAATACAAGATGCCCGAGCCGGGGACGGAGTACCCCCCGGATCTTGCTGTGAGTTCCCGCGTTCTGCGATATCCTACCTGCATCTGCGGTGTACTGATCTTGCCGAGCAGTACTATCCTGAACCTAATCAGGGCTGGATGAACGAGGACGGCGTCCGCATCGACATGCAGCACCGGCTCATCCCCAAGCAGCCCCTCCGCTCCGCGCTCAAACGCGCCAAACCTCTCAACGCCTAATTGTCAATAAGTCCCTGGATCCGCGCTCCCCGTTCACTTTTCTCTATACCCTTGCCCTATCTTTATTCGTCAGAGGAGCCTAATGCCCTCAGATTTACAACTGTATACTGCACGCCACGAACCGCCCACGACTTCACGACGCCGGAGATGGAGTGGAGACCGTGGAAGCAGAAGACGAAGCTCGCAGCGTGGAGGTGATCGTGCTATTATGATCTGATCCATATTATGACCATGATAGCGTCCGCCTGGGGGCGGAGCAGGTGGTAATGCCGCACTGGCGGCGACAGCGACAGCAGATATAAATTATGCCATGTAGTACTAGCACCAAGTAGGATACACTATGAGAATTCTATGTGATACAGCTATTCGTCGATGCAAGACTGTCCAAAATTCAGATACCGATACAAAGACTGGTGGAGATACAGCAGGGAGGGTAGTACAATGGTGGCAAGGCAGCTCAAAGGCTAGTCCGAGATCTCGATCACGTCCTCCGGGGGCGTCCTACTCGAGCTCGAAGTGGCGGCGGGAGGACGGGCTGAGCCATTGCCAGCGAGGCTCTTGCGCGCCCGCTTCAACGGGGGAGCCTTCGCTGGCTCCTTCACATTAGCAGCAACGCGGCTGCGCCCCCGCAAGCTCGTCTGCCACTCCATATCACTCTCCTCGATATCGGACTCGGAGTCAGAGATGATGAAGCCGCTCATCTCCGCCTTGTACTTCTCCTGGTCGGTCGGTGCCTCGTCCTCGATGTCGTCCTTGTCGTTGTCGATGCGGATGTCACGGCCCTTCTCGTCGTCCGTGCTCGGCGGTGTAACGCTGACCTCGATCCGCTTCCGCTTCCCGCGCGTACTTTTGGGCTTCTCGGGCGAGGCGGTTCCGTTCGCATTCTTCGCACTCGACGGCCCTGCACCCGCAACGCTCTTGCGCCCCTTCGCGGTCTTCTTGACGAACGCACAGTCGAACGCGGGCCCCTTGCCAGCCTCGATATCTTCCCGAGAGAACGCAGTGAATCGCCCAGTCTTGTTAGACTGCTTGAGGTACACGTTCGTCGTGTACGCAGTCGAGCTGAAGCTGAGCGCAAGATAGCCCTCGACGAGCAGCCTGACGCACAGCGTCTCCGTTTGCTAAGACAGAGAGGATCGTCAGTGCCAGTGCCAGGGTCTGATGGTCATAACAAATATGCAGCATTTGCGATCAGAATCACATACCTCTTTCGAGAGCTCGACCTTCCCGCCCGCAACCTCGTGCACGTCCACGTACGCCTTCTCCTTGCCTCTACCTCTGCCCTTGCCCTTGCCCTTCGCCGCCGCGGCCGGTTCCTTCTCTTTCGCAGACCCCCCTCCCAACCCACGCGCGAGGTCGCACAGCTGCGCCATCGTGAGCTCCTGACCTGCCTCCTCGACCACGCGCAGCAGCTGCCACGCCGCGACGCGCCCGCGCACACCGAGGTGCTCGAGCGTCTCTGGGGGTCGCGTGCAGTTGTCGCAGTGCCCGCAGCGCGTGAGCGTGTCCTCCTCGGCCGTCGCCCACGAGCTGAACGACAGCTTCGACGACTTGTTGAAGTAGCTGCGCAACAATGGAGGTGAGGTCATGGGGCGCCCACACGACGGAGAACGTACTTTGCGAATTGAATCTTGCGACACTCCTCGACGTCGCAGGCGAAGGCGAGCATGGCGAGGGCTGCAGAGGGCCGTAAATGTTCGTATTCAGCCAGCTGAAGTGCTTAGACGCACCTTTCTCTTGGCCGCCCCGCTCGCCGTAAGTGAGCGATGCGATGCGCGTGGCGTCTTGGGCCCGGTAGTAGAGGACGCAGTCCGCATCCTTCCCGTCGCGGCCTGCACGACCCGACTCCTGGTAGAAGCCATCTAGGGATTTCTTGGCGTGGCGTAGCTCAGTCAAACCGTCTGCGTGTGAGTTTCAATTTGCACATACCGAGAGCTAAAACAAAATGACTGAGTATGTCATGACATCATACACGGGATAGGTTTGACTCACTGTGTGATGGATGACGAACCGCACGTCGCCCTTGTCTATGCCCAAACCGAAGGCTGCAGGGTATCAGACAACCTCGCACGTCCGACCGAAGATGACGGGCCTACCTATGGTGGCACAGACTACTTTCACCCTGCCCTCGCGCCACTGTCGATGAAGCATTTCCTTCCGAGTGTCCGGCACGTCGGCATGGTACACGCCAGTCTTGATCTTGCCGTCGCTCAGAGTGGTTAACGCTTCCGCCACCGACTCGCAGTCCTGCTCATGTCATCAGCGGAAATACGCAGGCATGTGCGGGAATGGCATAGTATGAACCTTCTTCGTCAGGCAGTAGACGATGCCGGTGTCGTTCTTGTGGTTGTTTAGAATGTAGTCGCGCATCGCCATGATACTGTCATTTCCCCCTGCAGGTTTCGGGAGCACGTAGTAGTGCAGGTTCTTCCGGTAGAGCGAAGTAGAGAAGAGGACTGTGCCATCAACGTCGGCAGCGGACGCCATGGTCAGCTTGGGCATCCGCAGCGTCTTCGTGAGGTCCCATAGGACCTGCGCTGGGCATGTTGCGGAGAGCGCCAGTATTGGGACATCGGGGAACCGCTCTCGCAGTGTCGAAAGCTTCTGGTAGTCCGGACTACCGCCGACCCTCACTAAAATATTGTGTTGGAGAAAAGTATAGATGACTTACCGAAAGTCGTGCCCTTGCGAGGAGACACAATGGGCTTCGTCAACGACGAAGCGCGCTATACGCGTGTTAGCTCGCCTCCGCTGGTGGAGAACCAGTTACGACACGAACCGAGCTTGCCAGCCTTATACAGCCTGTCAAGGGCGGTTAGGAACTTTTTGCTATTGGCGATCTTCTCCGGCTGGAGGGCATACATGAGGTTCCTTGAGACGCCAGCGAATGCTCGCAACGTACCGTCACGTAGCAGAGCTTGATCTCAGGGCCTACGGAGGGTCCCGATCCCATGGCCTGTAATCGTCTGTATATCCGGTCACTGTCTTCCTTCGACGTTGATCCAGTGAGCATCACAGCGTCGACTAGAGCTGTGCGTGAGCCAACCACGGGTGGAACAGTAAAGCATAACGGACCTCCTGCCTCGTGTAAATGCATAATCTGATCGGATATAAGGGCCAGTAGAGGTGATATGACCAGACTGCAGCCGGGCACCATCAGTGCGGGCAGTTGGTATCCCAGGGATTTACCGCCACCTAGGCGTGAGCTAGAGCTTGAGACGAGACTTGCACAGCGACGTAAGTCTAGGGTGCGTACCTGTCGGCATGATAGCAACAACGTCGCGTCCGTCCATGCTGGCGTTGCAGATTCTGCATAGGACGGGAGGTCAAGACCGAACCTCGTCGATGCGCAACAGCGTAGACTCACCCTTCCTGGCACAGTCGGAATGAATCGTGACCAAAGACCTCCTTCAGCTTCGCTTCCAGCGCCCCGCTCCATTCAAACTCGGAGGAGTTGTAGTCAATCCCGCCTGCTTTGCTCTTGCCCTTCGTGTCCCTCCGCGCGAACACCGCGGACTCTGTCCTCTGCTTCTCTTCCAGCTCCTGGTATAAAACCTGTAGACAGGACTCGACTCGAGCTTTCTCCGCCTCCAGCTTGGCCTTCTTCACTTCAAATTCTCTGATCTCCGCGGCTATGTTGTCTACCGTGCGTTCCTTTGAACTCGACGCATGGCCATTCGACGCACGAGCATTGCTGTTCGCTGCTCGCGCGTGATAGTCCTCGAGAGACAATCGCAACGCAATAGCCATATTCTCTTCCTCTTCCTAATTGCGCTTGTGAGTGACAGGATGTCGTGGCTTAGTGCCTGTGCATACCACTCTCTCATCTCGTTCTGCCTCGACGTCGTTGATAATTCGTGCCTGGTCCATGGCGACGGGCGTGTGCCTTCGTTTCCACGATGTACAGATGTGTTCTCCAGCGCAGAAACAGCAAGCGACGCGTTCTAACACCCAAGAAAGGAGCTGGCAGTTGGAAAGCGGGGTGGTAAGAGGCAGGAGGACGCGACTCGCGACTCTCGCGACTGAACAGCCACGTGATCCCGAGCCTTTTCGGCGTTAAAATGCTGGACTTGGGTCTTGCGAAGTCTGCAGCGTTTTGTCAGCTTGTTCCTCTCTACCACCACCCTGCCACTATCAGCTCTTGCTACTCGCCGGACTCTAGCATGCCATTTGGAGAGGTTGTCTGCGGCTCCCCTGGTAGCGGAAAGTCGACATATTGCTACGGCAAGCACCAGCTCTTCACTGCCCTCAACCGTCCGATTGCTATTGTCAACCTCGACCCCGCGAACGAGAACATACCATATCCATGCGCAATAGATGTAGCTTCACTCATCAAACTCGAGGATGTGATGAACGAATTTGGACTTGGACCTAATGGCGGTATGCTGTACTGTATGGAATATCTCGAGGCCAACTACGATTGGCTCGAGGATCGGCTGAAGGAGCTGGACAAGGACGACTACGTCCTCTTCGATCTACCAGGCCAGGTCGAGCTCAGCACGAACCATCCTAGTGTGAAGAACATCATTAAGAAGCTGACGAAGAGTGGCTTCCGGGTACGTGCTCGCGCCCAGTCACAGTGTTTCGCTGACGGCGGAGTTCCGTTAGGTCAGCTTGCGGCCGTCCACCTTTGCGACGCACACTACGTAACGGATGCGTCGAAGTATGTGTCGGTCCTCATGCTGTCCTTGAGGGCTATGCTCCACCTTGAACTACCCCATGTCAACGTTCTCTCGAAGATCGACCTGATACACCAGTATGGCGACCTCGGTACGTCTATTATGTCTCACGTGGATGTCAGAGAAGCCTGTGCCGCCCTGCCTGCGTTCATTATGGCTGCGCTATCGAGCAGAAGCAGGGCCAAACGCAGATCCCCCTTTCACGCCAGTATGGCATAGATCGCTTCCCCGGTGGCAATGGGCGATGCTGAGGATTTCCGAGTTGACTCTGGAGGTTACGTCGTATTCCTGAGGGTATCAATCTCTCTTGACCCACTGGGCTGCGTAGCAACCCCGTCGTCCCCGTTGCCCGGGCCATGAAATGACACGGAGCGAAAAGTCCGCCCAAAGTTATGTTCGTCTCCGTTTGCTGTCTTGCAATTTTCGAGTTGACCCGAATGAGGATTTGATCACACTTCCGGGTATCTCACTGCACCCGTGGCCTGAAAATGTACAACTTCTGTATGGCCTCGAGTCCGCTCGCAGTGTGTGCAGCAGGGCTTCTTCGTTGCACGCTTCATCTCCGTCCTCCGCCGGCCGTAAAGCTGATACAATCGAATCTCCGCAGACTTCAATCTAGACTTCTACACTGAAGTTCAAGATCTCTCGTACCTAGAAAACTTGCTTACGCAGCAGTCTCCGCGGTACGCCGCGCTCAACATGGCGATATGTTCTTTGGTCGAGGACTTCGGCCTCGTGGGGTTCGAAACCCTCGCTGTCGAGGTACGTTCGATCCATCTGTATTGCCATGGCGTTGCCCTTCGCACACGAACCTGCGAAGGCTAATTCAAAGCCCCCGACTGATCGATGATCGTCTCTGCACATTACAGGACAAGCAGTCCATGCTCCATCTGACCCACGTCATCGACAAAGCCACCGGCTGCGTGTTTGTCCCACCGGACAGCGTAGGCCAGCCTCCGGACACCGTCGATGCGTCAGACAAGCCGTCGACCCAGCGCCCAAACACATACGCGCTCATGACGTCGGCAGCTGGTCGAATCCGGGGTCCGCGCTCGGACGCGCGAGACGTGCAGGAACGATGGATCGATGCGCGTGAGGAGTGGGACGCGTGGGAGAAGGTGCAGTGGAGGAAGGAGGGAGTCCAGGTGCAAGAGGAGGCGGCGAGGCAGAAGAGCAAGATACGCGAGCGGAATCCGGCTGCACCCCCAGCGGAAAAGACAGCGTCAACAACATGAAGGAATAGTCTCTGTGCGTGACTATCCTTCGTTCAGCTTCTATCAGGGAGGGACGTCGTCGTTGATGAAGTCCGTACCCTCCAGAATCCATGTAAGATATTCAAATTTCCTAGGATGTCAAGCATACAAAATGTGTAGGAGTGGTCTCTTGGACGCCGCATACCGTCCTATTGTATCATCAATGAAGTCGCTTTCCCGTTCGACTGTACTTATATTCGCCGTGGCGATGCCGTGTACCGCCTCATTCGACGATTCACCGGGGTAACATGTGGTACGTCGGCTCCCTTCTTTGGCCTTCTTGCACTTCCAGGACTGTTCGCAGCATCCCCAAAGCAGGTTTCCCGACGAACACCGGCATCTGGCGACTGCGCCAGGCTTTTTCCGACATCGGGGAACCACGGGCATGAGCGTCAACCCTCTATATGATCTCCGGTCCACGGTTAACCTCGCCAGTACCTCCGACCGAGAAATCTTTCTATTGGGCAGTCACACAGTGCCGATGGGAGTCAAGGCCACACCGCCCCAGCATGTCGGCGCTTTATCAACTTCGTGGTTAGTTTCCCGGTGTCGGCTCCCTGCGCACACGGTGGCAGATACCGGCGTGGGGTATATATATACTGCTAGAGGACGCTGCATTGTGGCAAGCACCAGTTTCCAACTCCAATACTCCTTCATCAACTCTTCAGCTCTCTTACAGCCACAATGGTTCAGTCAGGCCAGATCACCTTCTACACGCATATGGTATTTTTGCCTCCTTGCATGTCCCACTAAACAACTTCCTAACCTACACATTCGCCCGCCAGTATTCGCCCTACTGCCATCGGGTGCATCTTGCGCTCGAGGAGGTGCACGCGGACTATAAGGCTGTGACGATCAACGTCATGGAGTGGCCTCAGTGGTACAACACGAAGGTTAACCCCATCACACGCAAGGTACGACATCACACTAGCTTTGGTCCTACAGAGTATTGACGGAAGCTCGTCAGATCCCCGCAATCACCTATGGCGGACCCGCTGCCCCGCCTGAGGACCCTTCGCCCGAGGCAGTCAAGCTCACAGAGTCGATGGTCATCGTTGAGTTCCTCGCCGACCTCTTCCCTGGGAAGCTGCGCCCGTCCGACCCAGTGCAGCTCGCATACGCTCGCCTGTTCATCGCGCTATTCGACACCAAGGTCCATGAGGCCTTCAAGGGCTTCTTCTTCTTGGGTGCACCGGTCAGCGACCTCCTCGACCAGCTCGAGGCCATCCAGGCGCGTCTCCCCGAGACAGGCTTCGCCGTTGGGGAGTTCTCGATCGCCGATGTTGCCGCCGCGCCGTTCCTCGCGCGTATCATGCTACTGCTCGAGAACGATATCGGGAAGTACCCGGTTGGGGAGGGCAAGAAGGCGTTTGAGGAGCTCCAGAAGCCGAAGTTCGCCAGACTCATGAAGTACATCGCCGACCTCAAGGCGCGACCGAGCTTCCGGGCGTCGTACGACCATGTAAGTGTGTTTCGCTGAATGACGTGTGGGTAGCGGACTGACATCTCTTTTAGGCGCAGGTGCTGTTCATCTGGCAGAACAATCCGGCTATCCAGCGGGCTTAGATAGTATGTCCGGCTGTGTAGCGCTATGTAGCTCAAGTCACCGAGCCGGGATCACATTTGCGACTGCCCGAGGCTGATCGAACTATTTCTACTGGAACCACGTCCCTCGTAAGTTGTGTCGTCATTCACTTCGTTGCCATGCTAGACGTTTCTGCCAAAGTTCAAGTTTGAGTCTGGCCGCTTCGGGGATGTGAGATGCTAATGTGTTTGCAACCCGTCTCGCGGGCCGTGCAGCACTGGGACCTCGTTCGACATGCGGTTGTTTCCCCTAAGATTTTTGTTGTTTCGTGGGTTGAACCCTCAGATCTCGCACTGACAACGTCCAAAGTGCATCGAGGCGGCCCATCCACGTGGCGGCGTTGAGTCTGCATCCGGGGCGTCAAGCTTTCCAAATCAAACCACCAAGCGGCGATCTCAAGTTCCAAGTTCCGACTTCCCAGTAACCTTCGCGATCTAGGGATATCCCCGGATGTGCGACGAGAACCACAGAAGGTGACCGTGCAAAAACCCACACAAGAGTACGTAGTGAGATTCTCGAACTTAACTGTGTCGTCAGTACTGTGCTCACTTCGGATTCGTAGGAGATCGGCCGCTATACATACTGAGCCCTTTACGCGAAGTCACGACAGGACACTCGCGGTAATCCGAGACACGCTACTCAGGAGACAGATCGACACTCGACTGGGCGCGTACCTCTTGTGTTGTCGATCAGACCGATTCTTGCGGGTCCACCGTCTTCGTGAAAGGTCGTGGACGCGTCCGAATGGGCCCATTGGTGCGGGGCCCGCATGCGAGAGTAATTCCCGACCTCTGTGAAGTGGAATGTCCACCCAAATCATCATCGTGAGTGAACCGAAGTTAATTTCCCCGGACGGCTAATTGCCGTCCAGCTGCACCCATCGCACTTGCACTGATCTATTAGGCACTCCGTCACCCGCTAGACCATGCGACCATGTATCGGAATGCCATGACACACCGCAGCGGGAACCCTAGCGTCACCTCACCACTTCGCTTCATTCCCCGTTGGTTGCTCGCGGCTGCACCGCAGTCCCAACGGCCGAAGCTGCTCCCCTCTCGCACAGCTGACAGTATGATCCATGTCGCAGAGCAAAGGCGACGTGCTCATTGCGATGGTTCCGCAGGCCGTTCAACCCTATGTTACTGTACGACGGCGGACGCTCCCCTGGCCAGGCGCAACCTGGGCGCTACAATTTCCCGACTCATCGGCACATCTTCCTGTCAATCTTGTACTCATCCCGCTGGATTTCTCGGATCTTCGGTGGGTGTTGCCGGCTCTTTCTTCCAGCCAGCTCAAGTCCTTGTCCATGCAATTGCGAGCTGTGCGGATGTTGCAGCAGGGGCACATCGAGCGCGAGGACGATTACAAGGTCTCAAATCGCAGTACGCACTGGCATGACTCGCCGGACTTTCGCACGCTCATCTCCTTCATGAGTACCAGGATGTCCTGCCAAAGTGTTGACGCGGTCACGGAAGAGACGGCGAATATTTCGTCGGGTCGTGGAGGCCCTGTGGACGGACGAACGTCCTCCAGACGGAGACTCTGACGGGCGGCTGAGGTTATGGATGGTTAGTGGCCGCATCATTGAAATCTGGATAGAACTGAGCGCCGTGAAGCTGCGCCTGTCGAACTGGCAGTAGGGCGACAAGTTGCGGACCATGGGGTCACCCGGACAATGTGCGTGAGTCGGAAACATATGTACAGTGCACCCTCGAGGCGGCGGAATACTAACCGGAGATGGCTGTCGCTCTACCAATGACTGGGTCTGGCGAATACTTACTTGGTCGCTACTAGGTAGAAGTCACTGAACTATGTTACTGTACAGATACATCTTCTGCACCACAGGGATCCAGTGATTGCAGTCGACTGCTCTTCGATCATCCCATTGACAAGGGGCGTCGTCCAGGTCGTACGGTCCTGACCTGTCTGACCATTCCTGAAACGATACTTGCATAGTTACAGTGCGATCCTTGCTCTGTAATGAGGGCGGTTTCTGGACGTCTCTGGGAGGAACCTCAGTCAGCAACTCCCGATCACTGAGTACAGTAAGCACGGCTGCTTGAAGATATATGACGACATCCTGTCCCACACTCCGCGACGCCTTCACACATGCTTCACTCTCTCTGCAATCCCCGCCCAATCGCGAGGTCCTGGACGTATATAAGCCGCACGTCCCCGTGGACAGCGTCCCGCAAGTTGTCCTTGACACGCCCACTCAACCATCAAGCCATGCCTGACAGAATCACCCTCTACACTGCCAAGGTATGCATCAGTTGGGACAGCGCGAAGTTGCGATCTGCATACTCATCCCGCTACAAACGCAGATCTGCCCTTTCGCCCAAAGGGTAATAGCCTTCGGGTGCCTATCAGCAAGTCTTGCAAACTCACTTTCCTGATAGGCCGAGATCGCCCTCGCTGAAGCGAAGGCCGAGTACAAACGCTTCGAAATCGACCTGCAGAACAAGCCAGAATGGTATGCTCCTAGAGTGAACCCCGCCAGCAAGGTAATAAGGTTTCGTTCGACTCTACATGGCCACACCATCCTGACGTTCCTCGTGTAATAGGTCCCGGCCATCGCATACGGCGGCCCCGACGTTCCTCCCGACCAGCCGTCACCCGAATCCGTGAAGATCGCCGAGTCGCTCGTCCTCGTCGAGTTCATCGCCGACCTCTTCCCCGAGGCCGGCATCCTCCCCAAGGACCCCGTGAAGCGCGCCCAGGCCCGCTTCTTCATCGAGGGTGTCTCGAGCAAGTTCATCCCCGCCTGGTTCGGCTTCCAGATGCGCAATGCGCCCGTCGAGGAGGTCTACAAGGCGATCGAGTACCTCCAGTCGCTCCTCCCCGAGTCTGGATTCGCAATCGGAGAGTTCTCCGCCGCGGACATCGCGATCGTGCCGTTCCTGGCGCGGGCGCGGGTGTCGCTGCTGAACGACATCGGGGCGTTCCCGGAGGGCGAGGGCAAGAAGGTCTACGCGGAGATCACGGGCAGCAAGTTCGCGCGGTTCGCCAAGTACCAGGAGGAGCTGTTCAACCGCGAGAGCTTCAAGTCGACGTTTGATGAGGTATGTACAGATGGTCGTGTTTGCGATGTCCGCGCTTGCTGACCTGGAATATACAGGCATACGTCACGGAGGCGTTCAGGAAGCGTTTTGCGAACATCCGCGACCAGGCCAAGTAATTCCAAGTAATCTCTCTTTTTTACGGCAGCACCATGTCCCATTTGTATCATTAGGCAATGGCATCTGAGGAAACAAGGAGACAGGGACCTCGAAGAATGCCTGTCAGATTCCAAGACTACTGCGGTCCTGGAGTTACAGCGCGCCGATTCGCCCCGCTATGGCCTACACAGAGGCTCGCTACAGCTACACGAGACTCCCTCCCATTAATACTGTATTCGTACTCGTTGGGTCGAGACGCAGTCGAACACCAGGCATAGACACCAGGCTATGCGCACTTCGCCTCCTCACAGCTCTCGGCTGTTGAGAAGCAGAGGTTCAGCCCACTTCGACCCGCCCACGACGAGCTCCACCTCCTCCCTGCAAACACAGCACCGGCGCACGGTTACTTGCACCACGCGCCGCTTCCAGTCAGCAGTACCCATGAACGCCGAAAGCAAACACTTCCCGGACTTGCTGGGGGATCATCCCCAGCTTCATTGCACACGAAGAACGTAGCTCCAGGGAAGAGGCCCTCGGTGCCTCCTCAACCCCCACGAACGACCGATCGAACGCCCCCACCAGCTCGTTCCGGATATGATCCTCGTCGGGCGTTTCGCGTACCTCCCGCCGGAGAACACGGTCAGGCTCCCCGCATTTGTTCGGCACGGGGGACGTGTGCGAGCGCCACTGGAGGCTGTTCTTGCACGATGTGCGGCTTGCGGGATCCCGATGAACTCGAGGTCGTGTTGGGCCTCGCACCGTTTGCGACTGGGGGCGGGATCGCCTGGCGTACGTTCTTCAGGTGAAGCGCTTTCCTATGCTTAGAAGGTTTGACGTAGCCGTCGCGATATACAAGGGTATCGAAAGTCTCATGCGCAACCTCCGTGTCGCAACTGATCGACTACTGGAACGACGTGAGTGTTGTGTGCTACTCAGGCTTGCGTCGGTCTGCCCACCGTTCGTACAGTGACTGCAGTTCTTCCGCATCTCGCGGGATGCGGCGCGAGGACCTCCAAAGTACAGTAAGTGCACGTCCCGGTTAAGCCCAAGGTAAGGGACGATAAAAAGTGGCGACGTGTGCAAGTTGTGGTATCGTGCTTGTGCATTGGTCTTGCGAATTGTCACTTGGCAGAGACGCGAGATAGACTGTGCGAACCATGGCATTGCATTGAAAATTTTACAGTGAAGTACATTACGGGGACATCTACGGGAACGTCGTCAGCAAACAACATTCCAGCGTCCACGGAAGATGAAGTCAGATAAAGCCGGTGTTTTCATGTTTCCTCCCACAGTGACCCCATCACACCCGGCCTGCGGACACCAAGACGATGACCGTAGACACGACCTGCATTCCGCAGAACGGAGTACAGATGGGAATGACGAGGTGTATGAGGGGACGTTCAACGAATGGATGAACTTGGTGTCGTCTTGGACGTGGGGAAACAGGTCGTGACTCACCTAAACTTCGTGCTACGCAACCGCCGCGGATGATCCAACACCCAACCTCCTCCAAATCCTGAGAGAAGATGCGTTAGCAATGGTCGTCCAGATGTTATCAGACGAGAATGAATCAGAGTATGTGTTTTGGTATAAACGTTGTCCACCAGGAGGTTGCCCTCTCTTTCGGAAGCAGAACTGATTTGGATCATCACAGTCGAGCGCAGAACGTGCACTCGAGTAAACGGGATAATTGTACTCACCAACTGCAGGAAGTCCAGGACGAGTCGTTGAGGGGGAACGTCGACGGTGAGCAAAATGCACCGCGCGCTCTTATAGGCGCGAGCGGGGAGCAACTGTACAGCTCCCCAACTCCGCTCAACTCCGCCACTACGGGAACCGCGCGGAACTCGAACGCTTTTCTCTCAAGTACTCCGCGTCCTGCTGTCGACGTTTCGCGTTCACTTCTCCTCGTCCACGTCGGTCTGCGAGCCTCAGCTTGTACTTAGGTGAGCCAAGTTTCCTCCTAGGCTTGCGATGAAGATAGTTTTATCCATAACATATTCGAGGGCGAACTCACCATGAGCCTTACTCACCTAACATGCATCACCAACGGAGCTTTTATGCCTTCCTGCATCTTGTGTCAACGTGCCATCGCTGACTCTACACTCTTCTTGCAGATACCTTGCCTATGCCATGTAGTGTGCCGCCATATCGAAGACACGCAACAGCTTCTGTGCGACACGTAAGTCTGCGACGAGGTTGTGCGATCCAGACATCCTGCGATGATTTTATTTCCAATATTGTTCTATCTGTGACGAGTCGAAGCGACTCGGATGCGCTCATTCTTAACTCTCTGCTGAGGACGTTCCCCTTCTTGCTCGTTGCTTGAGCACATGCCAATGTCATACTCAAGTTTTTTTTTCGGACACGCGCAGGTCTGGTCTGTATCCTCGTTGGCGAAAAAGGTGAGCCTTCTCAACGTTCGGCTGTCCGTCCCGCTCCTTCCTTCCTGCCTCCTCCAATCCCTTCCCGTCTTCCGTCCTTGATGATATACAAAATTTTGACAAGCATATGTCCGAACCGTACATGTTGGACAACGTATGTTCTCTGAGACCTCTTTATCCTATCTTGACTGTTCGTTCATCGAATTGTACGCTGACGTCTTCCAGCAGGTTGGTTTCCCTTGATTGCTAGGCGGTCGCGATACAGTTCACTATCATAGGTAGCGCTGTACGTATGTACGTCCCCAATGACATGTCCTGCGCTCTCAGTTTGCTCTCAGTATGCCCGTTGTATCTCTTGCCCAGTACGCAGCTGTACGACCGTAGTCTGAGACCGTCAGAGCCAGTCCAAGGCGGCAGATGAAGTTCAGAAACTCGTATCCCTACACAGTATGTAACCTGGTCATGACGACAGGTCAGAACTCGATAATCATACTATGTATACAGGTCAATTATCTTCTTGAGCATGTGCTCGTCATGCTCCTTCTCAATCAACTCGCCCCGCGATACACCCTCATGCCACCCGATGATCGACTTGTCGGACAAGTTGATATCGTACGGATACCGAACCTCTCCCTCCTTCCCGGCCCAGTCGAAGTCTACGAGCTGCACGCTATCTCCGCAGAGGAAGACGTTCTGCTCACGCAGGTCTCCAACGACCCAGCCGTGAGCATGGAGCGTCTCCACGGCCGTCCGAAGGGATTCCAGGTGCGTCCTCTTCACAGCGTCGGGAGCATCGACCATACGTGTCGCAGGCTCCGCGATATAGTCCATGATGACAACGTACATCGAGACCTGCTCCTCCCAGGCGCAATGCCACAGCTTCGGGGCGAGCGGCGGCGACTGGTGTGCAAGCAGCTCGTGCGCGTCCTTGCAATATGTGGCGGCAAACTTGACGACGACGGCGTGCCAGTCGTAGATATCGCCCCTCGCTCTGATGGTGGCCCGGAACACCGACTTTTGGAGGTACTGGGCGGCGAGTCTGCGCTCGTAACCCACATACCATCCTCCTCCATTGTCAAGCGCGATGTCGTCGAGGAAAGGGAAGAGCTGCCTCTGGCCCCATGTGTCGGGGGTACCGCGCGTTGCGAAGATGGATGTAACTTTATTGATGGCGGACCTGGTGGAGCGGATGAATTGCGCGACATGTTGGATGTCGATATGACCATCGGGATGCGCGGTGACATCGTCGGTGAGTTGATCCACTAGAAGATCGTGCGCAAAGATGGCGCCGTACACTCTGACACGCGTCCCAGTGGAACTCAACAACAGGATGGGACAAAACAACGATTGCACAAAGGGCTCAAACTGAAGGGGAACGTCAGTGCCGACCATGCGTCACGAGTGAGGGACGATAACTAACCTCAGAGGCGTATACAGCTATATAGCAACTGCGCTGAGCTTGTGAGGGGTCCGAGAACCCGTCGCTGGGCTCGCTCACGCTGGACGGCTTGGCTGGAGAGAACGCCAGGAATCGGTCTCGCTTGGTCTCGCCAATGATGCGGGTCCCCATAGGATGGAGGCGCACGCTGCTCGTCCCTCTGCCAATTTCAGGCTGTACCACCTCCATCAAGAGATTGTAGAACGTCTCGGTGCGGTGATTTTCGGACGAGTAAACGGCACTAGCTGCGGCAACAAGGCGACTCGCGAGGTTCAATTCGTCCGGGGTGAATATATCCCCATGCGGCGACGCCCTCATTTCGAGCAGGAAGTCTGTGAAGGCTCTGTTGTAGATTCGAACCGGGGCTTCAAGCAACTCAAGCGGACGGGTCTGAGTGTTGTCGGGGATACCGCATCCATGAGACGACGTCGACCCACGGGTACGAGCAGTATTCATGCCTATGACAGATGATTCAGCATCTCAGCTCCGAGGGGATCTGGTAACATGATACCACGAACCGGCGCACACATCCAACGCAGTCCCTATTTCCTGAGGGTAGTAAGGGGTGCAACGAGGGGTTTTGACGCCTATATGTCCATGGCCTCATCACTGTCAGCTACTCGGGTCAAACGACCGCAGATAATTGAACACGCACGCGCGACTCCAAGGAACTCGCAGTCATACTCCGCTTTGAACTCTTTCAGCGTTAACATCTTTGGGAGTCGGCCGCCCGCGTAGTTATCGAGGAATGTATCGTTAACCACACGATATCGCTCCTTCGATTGGCGAGGACTTTCGGTCAGATCGGGCTTGATGTCGTACATCAGCTGTTTACACGTACGCTCAGCAACGGATGAATGGGAATGGCAGACCGTGACGAAAGACGAACCCCGTAAAGCTCCAAGGAATCGGCGGGCTCCGCTTCGAAAGCAGAGCAGAGAGGATTGTAGTAATCGGCCAGCAGCTTTTTCTCTGCGTTTCCTATAGTATCTTCGGGCGTGCATCTGGCATACGTGACAAAGTGGTAATTGCCAGAATTCTGTCTTTGAAGCAGAGCGCAGGTGTAGGATTCCATGCTGATTTGGTCCAGGAGGAGGTACAGTATGTGGCTCACCCCTATAGTAGGCCACTCCAACTACATATATATAAGTACTTACGCCGCTTACGGCTTCCCGCAGGTTGCGCGACTGTCGCCGTACTTTCTGGTAGAGATGGCCCGATACCGTATCTTCGTCGAGTCGGTTTTGCGATCGTGCGACGAACCATGGAGTTCGAACGGAGTTTGGGAAACCGCGCTGTTGGGAGAAGCAGATAGACGCCGTATGAAGGTTCATACATAACATCCTCAGGCTGTAACCTCTCTGGCTTCCCCCCTCCTCCTCCTCCTCCTCCTCCTCCTCCACACTCCCACTCTGCGTTGTTGCGGTCAGTTTCTATCTGCCTCTCATGCGCCCCGTGTCTACTCTGTAGACGACATCAACGAACCTTGACACGAAATATGTCCAACGATCCCGCCCGTCTCGCCCCGGCTTCCCCTCGGCCTCATGCTCAGAAACCTCTTCTCACGAAACTCGCAGACCAAAACGGCATGTTTCATGCCAGAGATTCTTCAGACACTTCGTACGACTCGCGCTCTTCTACCCCGGACTCCGCTGCCCCTCTCCAGATCAACTTCAGGAAGGCAGACGTCGACAGCGCATGGAACGAAAAGCCCGAGAACACCGCGGCAGCACGGGCTGCTCTCGGACTCGACGAAGACACGCTGTTGCTTGTGGGCGCCGCGGGCCGACAGCCTGAGGAGGTGTACACGCGCACCATGAGCTGGTGGAGGGCGGCCATCCGACGTGCCATCCTGCGGAACGTGGAGTGGGAGTCACAGGTACTCGCGAACATGCAGGTGAGTCTCTTCCTGGTCTGCGCACGCCGAACGAGCTGACGGTGGTGCGTGACAGGCCCGAGTGCGTCACCCGGTCTTGGATGCGTACTTCGTGTATACATCCTCGCTGGGCACGCATACGTTCTTCATGATCATGCTCCCTCTGTTCTTCTTCTTCGGCGCACCTCATTTCGGAGATGGGTACGTCCGTTTCCAGCTTCGCTCACGAATTCAATGCACGGAGGAACCAGCGCGACCAAGTCCCCGCCCCCATGTTTGTGGCGGGCATGATGTCACCTTCTGCTGCGATATGACCACCGCGCCTCGCTCCCGAGTCAGGAACGCGCTTGAGTCCAGTATCTTCGCTATTTGCTTCTTCACACGCACTCGTGTAACCTGTATACTCGGTGGTATGGATATGTAGACTGACTACGTCATCATCAATAGGTTGCTGTTGATGCTTGCCGTTGGTGTCTATGTGTCGTCGGTATTCAAGGATTTCTGTTGTTCGCCACGGCCATTTGCTCCACCGGTTACGAGGCTGAGTGAGTGGTACATTGTTGCGCTCTCGCCGGTGTGCTGACGATCGCGGTTGTAGCCATTGGTAATCACCATCTTGAGTACGGATTCCCTTCGACCCACTCAACGAACAGTGTTTCTATCGCCCTATTCTACTACGACCTTCTGCGACGGGCCTACCAACCCACCTCACCAGCAGCGGAACCTTTGATCTCCCAGGGCACGTATATGCTGGGAGTCGGTGTTCTCCTGTTCTACGTCTTCTCAATCGTGTATGGGCGTCTCTACACCGGCATGCATTCGTTCACCGATTGCGCGGTCGGCATCGCACTCGGCGCGGGCATCTGGAGTTTACATGCTATCTGCGGGACTTACGTCGACGCCTGGGTGCGGAACAACGGCTTCATCGGTGAGTGACGAGGTCGTTCGGCATTTCGTAGACGCTCTCTCACCCGGTCTCCTCTTCTAGTCCCCGCTGTGATCGTGCCCCTCTGTCTCTACCTCGTCCACCGACACCCGCAGCCTGTTGATGACTGCCCGTGTTTCGAAGATGCGATTGCGTTCGTGTCGGTCGTCATGGGCATGTTCGTCGCGCGGTGGACCATGCTGCACTACGGCTACGACGAGGACTTCTTCGTCCGCCCGATGCCCGGGAGCTCGTGGGCGACGTGGTCCGACGTCGGCACCTGGTGGTCGACGGCAGCGATCAAGACCATCATCGGTGCGACCCCTCCCCTCCATTCCCCGCTGCCCGCTCATGCGCTGACATACATGACACGCCCGCAGGCGTGCTGACGATCTTCGTGTGGCGCATCGCCGCCAAGTCGTTCTGCCACTTCGTCCTCCCGCCGACGTTCCGGTTCCTCTCGCACCTCGTCACGCTCCCGCACCGCCGCTTCTACACGCCCGCGACGGACTACACGTCTGTCCCGCCCGAGAAGGGCCTGCGCCCGATCCCGTCCGTGATCGACCTCCCGCACATGGTCGAGCTCGAGGTCGACGGTGTGGGCGTGGCGAGCTCGGCGCGGCGCAACGGGACGTATGGCGCGGTGAAGCAGCGGGCGGGGCGCGCGCGGCAGGAGGTGTCGGAGAAGGGGAGTGCGGGCAGGGACGGCGCGGATGCGGATGGGCAGGCGGCGTGGGGTGGGTCGAGGGCGAAGAATGGAGCGGATGTGAAGCACTACGATGCCGATGGTGAGTGTTGTCTCCGTGTGTTTTGATCGAGACAGCATGCCTCTCCATTCGGGCGTCATGTGGTTGGTCGACGATTCGCCGAGTTGGAGCGGTCGTCGCCATCTACATCCCTCGGTTCTGCCGATAGCCCTCTTTGCGAGCCTGTCCTGCAGCTTGAATGAAGCGCACGGACTCGCAAAGAAGGTGCAGCGAGACTCTGTGTGGCCACAATTGGGTTAGCTTGGGGCACGTCGCAATCCCTGCGATTGTGGTTGGTGGAGCTAGTTTGTGTCCATGTCCTCGTCTGAGATGGAGCGTCGTGAGATTCGTGACTGCCTGACTGGAGGCCGGGCAGGACCTCACACACTGGCCTGCTAGTAGAGGTTACGTGACCGTCATACGATGTTTTGGACCTCAGTCAGCAGTGCTGCGTCACGTCCGTTTCGCTCCGAACTAGCACTGGCGGTCCAAGGTGTCCCATGAGCGAAGTTTCTCACTCCGTCGAGAGACCTGGACCCGATGGGACGAGTTAGTGCGTTCGCGGCAGTGACCGGGCGTGCCCTGCTCGCGCGGACTTCTACTATCAGGGCTGAGCGAACTTTTGACCATCCGGTTGTGGAGGTCTGGGAGCAGGGCGGCTTTTGCACCTTCATCCCTTGGCCTCCTAACCGTCGCACTACTCGCGATGTGATTCAGGCAGCAACTGCATCGGACCCTCAGATGCCGTTGCTGACTCTTGCGCAAAGGACGAATAGCCGTGGTATTCATCTCCTGCGTTTGCTTGGAATACTTCGAGCCTTCTCGTGCCCGTGGTCGCCCGTGCTCATTGTGCTATCTTGCGCGCGGATCGGAGACTTGGAGGTCAGCTCGATGCCTGCCCCGACCGATCGCTGTCTGCGTGTCCATCTCGAGCTCCCCGATGTCCGTTTATGTCCCTACGTGACATCGCTTTGCAAGGGGCAGGCTGTGCCGAGTTCAAAATGCATCTCTGGTCTCATCGTTCGCAGTCGGGCATGGCGGGGGTGCCCCGACGACGGCTGCGACGTCTGGATTCGCGCTTCGTGTTGGGCGCGCTGTTCTTTTCCTTCGTCCCTGTTCTGTCGTACACGAAGCTGATTAGAATGATGCGCGCACAGTGTTGACGAAAGTGTTCGTGTACTGTGGGATCGGGATCATGGCCGTGGGCGTGATCCCGGTGATGTTCGAGGTGCTGGGCTGGGGTGTCAAGACGAGCTGAGTCACGACAGCTCGGGGCGGCTTTGTGCGCTCGGATATAGATGTCCTCGCAACGTGTCCAGTAGTACTTGTACTTATGTTTTGGTTTTGTCGACTTCCGGGCTATTGTATCGCACACTATCACTCAATATACCCTGTATCGCGCTGTCGAGAGTCGAGACTGCTTGCGGATGCTAGTAAGTACCACGTAGTAAGTGCTGCGGCCGACTGCGAGCGCAGCGTCGGAGCGGGTGTGTATGCCGAGGCTGAGCGACTTACGCACCCTTCCGGCGCGCTGATGAGGTCTAGGGGTTAGGTTCAAAGCGACATTGGAAATGCCAATATTGCTAAACTCAGTTTATGTGCCCCATCGGAATCCCAATATCCGCTTATCGGTGTAAGCTCACATCAACAGATGATTGTAACTCAGCAGCCAGAAAATGGTGCGACTTATGGGAGTTCTGGAGTGTTCTGCGGGTAACCAAGTATTATGTAATGGTAAGAGGGAGTGCGGGCGATTGAAGCTTGTTAGAAAACCGCAACTTGTACCGCAGCGACCACGACCTCCTCCCGCCATGCTTGTCGACAATCCCATCCAGCACACTTTCTCAAACCCGTACAACCCCTCGTTCGAGGAGTTCTTCAACACGGAACTCTTTGGAGGGTCCTCTAACCCCACCGCAGGCTCGAGTGGCTCTTCCCCCCGCTCGTCCCCGTCCAACTCCTTCACCGGTCTTCCTCCTACTCCTCCCGAGCCGTTCTCTATCAACGACATCTCTCTCTCTCCAAGTCCTTTCTTCTCCATCGCCCAGGACGATGAGCTGTCCAAGCTCAGCTCCTTCGTTCCCCCCGCCACCGCGGCCGGGTACGACTTCCTCGCCTCGTACCCGCAAATGACACAAATGAGCAGCCCCGAGTCATCAGGTTCAGGTTCGGGCACCTTCTCGTCATCAGGCGACTCGCCCGTGAGCATAGATCCCCAGCTCATGCACACCCCTGCCGGCGAGAAGCCCGCAAGCGAGTTCGACGAGGAGGAAGAGGGTGACGATGACGACCTTGTCCTCGACAACGACGACCTCCAGAGCATCCCCGAGGACCACGTCCTGCCTCAGATGAAGGTAGGCGGCAGGGGCAAGGCGAACCGCAAGGGCACCGTCCGCGACGGCGGCATCACGAAGCGCGCAGGCAGCGTCGAGAAGAACAATATGCAGCCGGCAATGCTCTCCACCACCTCTGTCGATCCCGATGACTGGCGGCCGACGCCTGAAGAGTACAAGAAGATGTCCTCCAAGGAGAAACGTCAGCTCCGTAACAAGATCAGTGCACGCAACTTCCGTGTCCGCCGAAAGGGTCTGTCTTCTTTCTTCTCCTATGTCGTGCAAATTTTCAATGTTGACCTCGTGTCCAGAGTACATCACCACGCTTGAGGGCGATATCGCAGACCGTGACAGGCTCATCGATGCGATCCGCACCGAACTGGGCAGCATGAAGAACGAGAACGTGGCCCTTCGCCAGGAGATCGACGCGCTTAAGAAGGCGCTTCTTGAGGGTCGTGGCCGTTCTGACACCCCCGTGCTCCCGCCCCCTGGTCCTCTGCCTCCTGTTTCCGCTGCTGTCCGTGCTTCTGCTTCCTCTCCTGCCCCCCGCAGCCCGCTTCTTTCTCCCAACACCCAGAAGGATCTTCCCACATCCCCGCGCCTCAACGCCCGCAACGCGTTCTGGGGCGGTGCCCATGGCATGGGCAACTTCGGCAGCATCACACCTGTTCACACTACGCTCGTCCCGGAGTGGAGCACCATCCTCAGTGGCAAGGCTGCACAAGGGCGGAAAAGTCCCGCGTTGCAGGAGAACATCAACCCGTCTCTCAACGGCTCAGCCTCGGCACTCCAGTCTCTCCTCAGCGGTCGTACAGAGGAGAAACAGAAGGAGCAGTCGCTCACCATGCCCATGGGCGGTTTCGACATGTTCACCGACACGAACCCCTTCACGCTCAAGTCCTTGGATGCGTATGTGTACACGTGACCCAAGTCTGCATGAGAAAACTCACCCTGTCCTTACAGGTACCGCATGCAGCTTTGGGGCAAAATGGCTCAGCAGCAGGCCACTCAGCGCCAGGGACAGAGCCAGGGCCAGCAGTCCGCTTCCAGCCCCAGCGGTCTCGCGGGCAACCTCCGTCCCCACTACTTCAACAAGAGCCCCACGCTCTCGGCCCTTCTCTCGGGCAAGTCGCTCTCGTCCTCCGCCTCCGCCGCTACCTCCCAACTCCTACACCCCTACCCGACTCCCCCGAGCTCGCCTCCTCTCGGCTCGGCGGCTTCTGCCAATGCACACAAGGCCGATGCTGCAACCGCGCAGCATGCCATACTCGCGTCGATGGCGTCACAAACGCTGTTCAGCAAGCTCGGCGGTGCGTTCTGGGACGCGTTCGCACGCCCGTCCGGCACGCTCGGCCCCAACGGCCACGTCAAGCAGGAGTGGGACGCGGACAAGGTCCGGCGCGTCATGGAGGGCACGGCCGTCGTCCGCGTCGTCGACGTCGAGCCCCAGCAGCAACCAGCTGCGCGCCCTTCCCCTTCCACTGTTGCGCAGAGGCTGGAGAAGGATTGCCAGAGTTGCAAAGCGGCTGTCGCTGACATCCTCTCGGAGAGCATGGCGAGCCTCAGCCTCGGGAGGAAGTAGGCATCGTCCGTCGATGTCTCTTCACGGTCATCCGTGGTCACAGCGGTCCACCCCTCGGGGCCCGTTTGGAGAGCATTGCGCCCGCTGGCGCATACCCCGACAAAGTCGAGTCTCGCAGGTGTCATTCAAGTCGGAAAGCCAAAGTAACCGAAGACGAAGAAGCGTTACGTATCACCTCCCTCCCCTCCCTCCCTTTGTTCGCAAACATCCCGCTCGCGTCTCGCTGAGCGGACCCACCTTCCTTGTTGTGTATTGTTCGGTCTCCCCCTTCCATGTCTTGCTCAGTTATATATTCGTCCGTTCTGTTTAATCGCCGTATGTCGTTTAGTAGTACACTCCCTCCGTCTCTCGCGCCGATCCTCGAATCCCGAACCTCGAACTCCGAACCACGAAAACCCCCTGGACCTCTTCGTTTCCGCACCGTCATCATGAACCCCCGCTCATCCTCTCGAAGTGTCTCTCCATTCCTCCCCGACTCTTTTGTCTCCGTCTCCGCTGTCTCCGCCTTCGCCTCCGGTTCCAGTCCCGGCCCCCTCCTCTCCGCTAATCAGCATCGCCTGCGCAGTCCATGGCCCGCCCTGGCGTCGGAGTCCCGCATCCGCATGCGCGCGTACGTGTACAATAGGAATATGCCCTGCCCGCCTTCCACCCCCCACCCCCATCCCCACCCTGCTCCTACCACCCTCACGCACGCATACGCATACGCATGCATCTCGGACTCCGGACTTTGGACGGTCATATCGTGTACATATCCATATCCCCCCCGGTCTCGATGCCCCGGGCCCGCTCGCTCGGAATTGTCGAATAGGTAGTTAGTCAGTATGTTTGCTAGTCAGTCGGTCTCGTCGCCTGTTGAACGATCGAAAAGTGTGTATGAGTAGCTCTGCTCTGAATTCATAGATGTTTTGCAAGCAAGCTGAGTCGGAGCCGTTCAGGCTGAACGTGCTTATGGTCATTATTCGGCAAGTTCTGACTGTGCAGACAGTGTGCAGTATCATGACACACGTAGTGGGCAGCTACAAGACGACACATACCTGTACATGCTGCGCAAGATGAGATCGTGCAACTTCCCTGTGACTTCCTGATGATGCGAGAAGCGAGACAGACGATGTACGAGTACTAACAGATAAAGTACAGTAGGGACTAGGTATGTATAGGTTTAGTAGGTGTGGGTACAGTAGGTATAGGTACAGTACTTATAATGCTACAAAGGACGATAAGGCGAGGAGGAGGCTACTGCGTGCAAGACATCAAGCTAACTGTACTGGCCAACGGGAACATAGGATATTTCTATTGAGAGATCGCACCTCTAGAAAAGCGTGGAAGATGTGGATGGCATTGGTGCCTTTCTGCCATCAAGTGTCGAGTCCTGGTGCAGGAGGGAGCTCAAAGTTCGCTGTGGTGAAAAATACAGGGCTTAGTGCGTGAGCTCAATGCAAGCAGTGTGTGCGACTCACAATGACCAAAGAGCAGGAGAGAAGACATATCCATCACATCGTCGTCAGAATATCGCTCCGAGAGATTGGTAAGTTTGGCAATGATCTGGCGGGTCTCCTCGACACTGAGTGCCTCATGGGCACAAGGGTCCGTGTCTTCAGTAAAGGACAAGCTGGTTTTGGAACCCATGTCGTCTGACGAGGCATCGCTGTCGGCCCTGTCAGCGGCCGGTCCCTCAGGCTGGTCCGCGGGCGAAGCCTGCAGATATGGATGAGCATCGGCTGGCCGATAGCTGTCCACTAAAAACTCACATCACGTCTCCTACGAGCCGTCTCCGTCTCCGTCTTGCTTCCAGAGTCGGGCTTCTGTGCAAGCTTCTCTTCAGGCGCTTGCTCAGCCGTCTTATACTCGTTGATCTTGATAGGATCCAATACTTCCCCGTCTGGAACGTACGTAGGCCTCCAATAAATCTGCGCCGCGAGGTCTTGGGTCAGCTGCATCAGCCGTTGACCGCGGATGGTGACGTGTTGAGCCCAATCGGGGTAGCGACGTTTGAATTCTCGAAACTTCCAGGCCGCATTGAGAACCCAGAAGAGCGAGTTTACAAGGAACGGCGGCCTTCGTGCGGTTGCGTGTTTGAAGGGTGGTCGAATAACGTCATCTCCGAAAGCACGAAGCTCGCCGTCTTGAACAGACCACATCGAGTAGGATTCGACCGGGGTGATCGGCTGGCCTTGCGGAACGGGCGCAGGAGGAGCATCGCGGAAAACGAGCGGGCAGCGGAACGGTGCGAAGTGAGCGGGCTTGAGAACGACAACGTCATATGAGATGTCGGGATCCTGGACCTGGATCATACTCAGACGTCATGCAAGACAGCAGTCGGAATAGTACTCACGATGATGGGTTCCCTTCGCTCCTGGTCAATGTGTTCACGGCTGAACCCCTCTCGGCTCATCCCCCAAATCTCATCTTGCCATTGCTTATTCGCTGCCTTAAACCTGTCGATAAGCTGCAAGAGATCGTGTTCGGCGCAGGTAATTGCGATGGTAGAATAGGAGTCGATATGCACATGAATGCCGGGAAGGACTACAACGCCACACAAGCATGTCTCAGCACCACCTTTGGGCAACGGAGGGTTATGACACTCACGAAATACGATGTTCGACAGGTGTTCAAGAAAAAAAGCGCGCTTTGCTATACCGAGCCAGTCGACGATATGATAAATCTAACGCATCATTAGACATGTCAACGAGATTTCGAGTCTGAGACTCACCACCTCCTTCGCGCGACCGTCGGCCTTCGCCTTCTCAGTGCACGCTGCATTGATGAGATGCGCCTGATGCAGATTCACGTCGCTGATGCCTGTCAAAAAGCAGCCTTGATCAACGGCGGAAAGTAGTTTGCGGGTCGACTTGGTGATGGCCCGGGTTCGGCTCGACTTCGTTGAGCTCGGTCTACTCGAAACATTGCTGCCTGTATGCGGCGCGAGGGTGTTCTGGTGCTCGTAGCCTGGGTAGGCGGTGATCGACGAGATCCCCGTAAGCTGGAGTTCTCCTGTGGATGAGATTCTAGTCATGATCGCTGCCAACCAAGGGAGTTAGTGGATGTTGCGGCGAGGTATGTACAGTAAGTATATGAGGGAGGAAAGAGGGGTATATAAGAGTCAACACAAGTCAACATAGTAAGTACATCCAGTCATAGCGTGGAGTTACGGGTAAGTATTAGTTCCATATTCAGCGATAGGCGCCAGACGGTTCCTCCGGGTCGTTCTCCCTCATCATCATACGATTTGTCAATTCCTGGTCTGAGCGAGGAGGTGACGATTCTGACGAAAGGCTGCGATGCCCTGGGATCTCGGGTATGATATATATGACGCTAGCTACAACTGAGGGAATACAGGGTCCGGATTTAAGTAAGTACAGTTACTCAAGAGCAGAGAGTTCGGGAGTGGAGCGATCGTATCCTCTAGGCTCTGGCTGGGACGACGACGGTCATGCTGGGGTATACGGTCGGTACGAGACGAGCAATCGCCAGTTGCTGTCCTTGCCCTGCGACTTGTCTCGCTTGCCCTTAGCGTCTTTCGGGGGGCCTTGCGTGAGGCCTATATGTATGCATCGAGGATGGAAGAAGAACTTCCGGAGGCGTAAGGGTCAGCCTCTGTGTACGTGCGGCGTGGAGATAGACCCGAGAACGTACGTGGTTCCAGGCGTCGATGAGCTGCGAGACCGGACCCTTCTTCGTGCGCTTTAAGAGACTGTCTACACCCTTCACAATGAAGAACCCTGCAGACCGACGATGGTCAGTTTGGAGACCCTTCCCGCAGCTTACAAGGAACGGCATACCGAAGATGATCCCAATACCCAGCGCCAACGGCGCCAGCCCCGCAACGACGCGGTTCATGGGCGACAACGAGCCCGCGACGCGCATGTCATGCAAGAACCGCCTCCAGTCCTGTTCGTTCACGTCGTGCGTCACGAACGGGTGCGGGACGAGCGGGCTATCTGGCGGGATGTACGGGAACCCGCGGTCGAGCGTGTTCCCCTTCCCGATGAGCACCATCGCGGGGAACATGCTGTACGGCGCCGGGGCAGGCGCGCGCCCGAACGACGGCGGGGGCGGGTTCAGGAGCGTCTTCGGGTCCTTGCCCGGGGCGAAGTTCTTGACGTGCCCCATGAACCCTTTCGGGTTGTCGCCCGTGAGCTCGGGCCCGGGCGTGCCGTCGGGCGAGGGTGCGAAGGAGGGCATGTGCGCCATTGGGGGCGGCATCTTTTGGAGGTCGAGCCGGAGACCGGAGCCGTTGGAGGGCCCGGGGTAGGAGGGGGGAGGCGCGTCGGCATAGCTGTAGCTGGGGCCGGCTTGGGACGGGCCATCGTAGGAGCCCTTGAAGTCGGATGGGCTCTTCTCGACGTCGATCATGGTGAATTGCGCAGGTGTAGAGTGGGAGGGGAGGTCCGTGCGAGTGTCCGCTTGCTTGTCGCTGTGTTGGCTCGGATGTTCACGTCTGGGTAGGAAGCTATATATTGTGCTGGTCTTCGCACTCAGGACGCCCTACGAACCGCTTGGTTCGCCGTCGATTCCGAGGACAGTCATACACCAGTACGCCTCGGCACGACAGCTGCGCAGTATACGCATGCAGACGCTCGAGAAGCGCGATTTGTGGCATGACCGGGTGAGCGCCAGGGTCTCCGCAGCTCTATCTTAATGTGAGTGGTGCTGGGAGGGTGAAGCAGTGTGTGAGGAGTGATAACTTAGGACCCTGCAGTGCGCGGACACATCGTGGGGTAAGCGATTCGCACTCCAGGTCACTGCCACGATGATAGACTGCGTGCTCGTCAAATTCGACATATCTGCCAGGGCGCGAGATGGAGGATTGAGAACACGATTGATCAGAAATGCAGACGAACCTGAGCCCCCGTACAGCTTCGCCTGCTGCACTGCCCTGGTCGGCGTCGTAGTGTGTACACAGAAAGTTGGGAATGATGATTGAAGAAGAACGGAGGAAGGTTGCCATGGTCCTCAGTTCCTGTAGTCGCCGACCGTGGCACTGCCCTAAAGACTACGCGTTTCGTCGCCTGTCGTGCGAGGAAGGTGAGGTAATAATAACTGAACGGAAACAAGGATCGGCCCAGGCGTCTTGCGGGCGGTGGACTGAGCGGCAAGCTCCTCGGAGTGGCTTCTCCGAGGCCCGCAGTCAAGTGAAGAGAGTGACCAGACCTAGCATACCAGAGTAAGAATACACAGGTCAGTATGTAGATGCAAACAGTCTCGGGCTTCGTAGCCTCGGCGCAGAATCTTAATGACTCACTAGTGTTGGATGACTGAGCATAGTACTCAGCTTAAGTCATGCAAATTATTTGTACGTGGCACGATGTGAAGAACGTATCTGTCCTCGAGGACTCGCTTGGTTTGAACTTTGAAGGAGCAGAGCAGAGTCAACCCCGAAATGGGCATCTAAGCGCCAACAGCAATCGTCCCGATGAGATCTCGACGCGTCGGTGGCTGAGGATAAGTACATCCGTCCTTCCTTTCCAACCACCACGACCTCCCATCTTTCCTTGATGTTATCTCTGTAGCTGGTGATTCCTTTTGACTGGCCTCCATGCCAACAAACCGAGCGGCGACCTTAGTACCATAGGGGCGTGTGACATACTACACCCACAGTCGCATTGGACTCGAGACCAGTCGCACTATGGACGGCCACACCGCACTCGTGAGTGGCATATCCTTGTATTCCACTTGAAAATTGGACTGAGTCCCGCCTACTGTATAGAGAAATGTTCCGATATACTCGACCATGATTGTCTCAACGCGTGCAGAAGAAACCGAGAGCTACGAGCACCCGTTGTCGGAAGACGGTAAGCCCTTGATGAAAGCCCCTCGCGCAGCCGCACTCATGCGCTCGTCTTGCTCAGGAAAGCACCGGGAGCTACCCGAGCAGGGGCGCAAGGGCGTGAATCGCCCAGCTCCCATCAACCTAGATTGCTGGCCGGCCTTCCGCGACAATGACGAAGACACCGAGGTCGTCTTCGCCGTCTACAACGCCATCCTTCCGCGACAGACACCTCGCGACCTCCACTGGTCGCTCGCGTGGGCGATTCGGGGCACCGATCCGGCGGCATGGCGGCAGATCCACGTCATTGAAGAGAAGGTCGAACCGAAGGGCGGCACCTGGGACTCACGCTACGTCTACTGGGGCCCGCTGACGAAGTCGTCTGGACCGACTGACGATGTCGCGAAGAAGTTCTCGCTGGGTGCGTTCTCGCTGAAGCAGCGCAAGAGAATCGAGGCGCTTGCGGACCAGACACTTGTCATGGTGCCCGACGGGACGTGGAATTGCCAGGACTGGCTGCTTGACTTGTTCGAGCGGATGGTCGCAGCGGGGCTCATCTCAGGTGGGAAGAGGGACGAGGTGCTTGCCGCTGCGGGTTATGAGTCTGGTAAGTCGTCGTCGCTCTCTGAACTTTGGAAAGCTGATTGTGGCCCTCCCAGCGTGACGATACGCACATGTATAGGCCGCAGATATTGTAAGATACCACAGGGAGCACATGTACTGATTGCTTGAGCAGGACAATAGACCGGTCTCTTAGCCGGTTTCCAGCGGAGTCAGTCGCGAAGACTCCCGCGGAGGAACATGCGGTGGTACGCGTGAGCGAAGAACCCAGCGCTGATGATCCGTCCCATACTCGCCGGAGCCGCTGCGATGCAACGATAGCGTCACTAAGGGGCACAGAGTCGAGGCGTAAGGCGCGACAGGGACAATAGCAAGACATTGTCATCCGACTGCCAGAGGGCGCACGGGACGCACTGGACGGCCCAGCTCTCTAGCAACGCGGTTGCCCCTGTTGCCTCTCGCTGTGCCTTATAATCTGGAAGGTACGTAGGGGTACCTGTGGCTTCGAGCTCATGATTCTTGTCGGGCCGTCAGGCTTTGAAGGAGAGCTATCCAGCCTCTCGAAGGTCTCTGACGACGATCCTAGGTACAAGGGACGGCGGAAGAGCGGGAGAAAATCAAGCGTGGCGTTGGACAGATGGGAAGATTTTGCGCACGAGCATACCATGCAGTGCACACCTGGCTATGCTCGAGCCGAGCGAGGGAACGCGAAGGAGGTGAGTTCAGTTTCGAGAACAAGGTCTGTCTCGCGGCGCTACGCCCAGATAATTAACTCCAGATAACCTACATCCCGCCGGGGCGCCAATTGCCTTCGAAGGCACACTTAAGCCCGTAAAAGGAAAGTCGGGGCGGGCAAACAGCCATAAATACGACTTACAAGCTGTGCTAAGCCGCCGTTACATAATATAATGGCGGGCGCAGGCGTCTGAGGAGGTCTTATTGTTCCGAATCTGTGCGTTGCTTATTGTCGAGAGGACTCTAGGACCGGACGCGGAAGACAATGACGGCCAGTGCACAAAAGCCAGGGAAGGCGGCGGACGATACTAAAGCTCCTGCCGGACAGAGTTCCCGCCACTTCACTTTCGCATTGCTTTGAGCGAGTCTCCCTTTGACGATCCTCCTTAGATTCTTACGACCGCTACGATGACATCTAGTGAGTCTTCTGCACATCTGTCGCAGCTCGATAGAACGCAGCTGACACGTTTGCCAGTCTTCGCAAACAACAGGATCCTGCCGAATCTCAAGCGACGCTCCCGTCCTACGAACAAGTCTGATGTCGTTTCGCCTGCCAAGGCGAAGCCCCTCCACATTCTCCCCAACGTCGCGGAGGAAGATGAGTGCCCAAGTCGCCCCTCATGTTCATCAACGTCCTCCCTCCCTATCACCAACAACTATCAACCTTCGCGCTACTTCGGTAGCAGCGCAACGCTCGGCGCTCGCCCTGTCCACGACAAGCGGGACTCGCGCAGGGTCGTCCTGACCGGAGTGGAGGGTCTCACATTCGATGATTTCTTCCCCCCATCAAGCGCCCCTCGGGCCCGTACACCCTCGCCCCCTCCCCGCCCAATCACTCCCCCACGGTCAGCTGCATCATCGCCCGCCTCGGAGTGCTCCCTGGACGATATTAACCTGCGGTTCTCCGGCCTTGGTATCTCTCTCAACTTCCCCTCTCCGCCATCTCCTGCGACACCGATTTCGACGCCTTCAAGGAGACGCGAACAGTCTCCGACGCCCTCGGTAGCCAGCAGCGACGCCTCTACTGCCAGCCCTAAAACCCCTTGCTCCACGCCACCGACCTCCGAGGACGAGTCTTCGCCTTGCAAGTCTAACCTCATGCGTGCTCCTACCTTCAAGTCGCAACGCGCGTCGATTCTCTTCATGCAGTCCATGCCCGACCTCGCCGACCCCACGCGCAAGGCTTCCATTACCTCCCTCGTGGACGAGGACATTTCGGAGGATGTCGACTATATCGCACAAGAGATCGGCGACATCGTGACTCTCTCCACCCCTCTTCCGCCTCCGTCCCCACTGGCGCAGTCCAGTCTCTTCTCGGACGCGCGTGCTCGCCCCGACTCCGTGCCCCCGCCACCGCGCAGGGGTCGGAGCAGCAAGACTCCTCCCGCCTTGCCGCGCATCTCCATTCAGGACAGCAGCGCCCGCGGGCCCAGTGCTCAGCTCGACCCTACATTCCCGCTCAAGCGCCGTTCGTACCTCGTCCCCACGCGCCCGCCTCCGCCCCCTCCGATGCAGTGCTCTCCAGGTCTCTCTGCGATGGAGCAGGCGACGGAGGACCTCCTCGCCGAGCTCGCGAACGCGGCGCTCGGTGCGGGCTTGCTGGGCCAGGAACTCACCGTCCCGTACGACGCCTGGTCGTCCGCAGGCTCCGTCCCGCCCTCGCCCAGCAGCCACTTCATCGTCTCAACGCCCGTGTCCGCCATCAGTGGGCTCCGCCCGCTCCCGCGCTCCTCCATTCCGATGGACATCAATGATTTCCCTGAGGAGAGCCCCATCGAGCTCCTGCTCCCCAGGCGCGACCAGTGGCCGAGCACGCCCCAGAGCATCTCCGTGTACTCGCAGATGAGCGACTCCGCGCCCGCCTCGCCGCTCTCCTCTTTCGACTTCGATTTCGACGTCACGTTGTACAGAGGCGATTCCCATTGCAACTCTCATTCTCAATCCCAATCCTACCCGAGTGCTCAGCTCATGCCGGAGAGCCCCGCCCCGAGCCCGATACGCCGCTCGCCCTCGACGCTGTCGGTGACTGCGGATCCGGAGCGCACCCTCCGCTCGCGCTGGTCGACTTCGACGCTCGGCTCGCTCGCCGAGTCGCACTCGCACTCCTGGCTGCCGCGCTTCACGCTTTCGCCCTCGAAGAAGGCGAAGAGCAAGGCCGCAGCCGCCGCTATGCACTCGCATTCCTCCTCGTCCGCGTCCTCGACATCCCCGACGTCTGCCCTGCAGCGCAAGAACGCTGTCAAGGGCGCGCACGCCGCGAAGCGTTCGATGGACTCGGACCGCGGCTTGAGCCGGCGGGACAGCCGCTCGTCGCGCGTGAGCGTGAGCAGCGCGAGCGACAGCGGGGACAGTGCGAGCACTACGAGCTCGGGCCTGCGCAGGAAGCCGATCCCGATGGCGCTCCTGGGGGTGTCGGGCGGGCAGGTCTCGATGTCCATGTGAGCTTGATGAAGACGAAGACGTAACGACCCCCCCTTATGACCTCTCCCTATCTCCTGGCATGTTTCTGTTCTGGTGTGTCTCTGCTGCTATCTTGATCCGGCTACTGTATCCATAGTCCACACTCGCTCCTTGCACCCCTCATCCACATCCTAACCCCCATCCCAGAACGCTCCAAGAGCTCTATAATTATGTAGCATTCGCATTCCTTCCCTGCTTCCTCGCCTCCAGCCCCCCTTGTAGCATCCTTCGTTCTCGCTCTCTATTTATTCGGGCCCATTCTGCCCTCTTGCATAGCGACTAATCCTTCAAGTCTGCTTCGTATACGTACATACCGGCTGTACATAGGTCACTGGACGCGCCCAATACCTGGGCAGTGCTGCGTAGACTGCGTCCGGGACACACGCTCCCACTCTCACTCTCGTTTTTTGCTACAGTTAATCGTAACGCGTCGGCTGGGTCGAACTACTGTATGTGTACCACCTTGGTGACGATGACTTGGAATGCATTACGAATCTTTGATCTAGCAAAACACAGTACTGCTGGGATACACCTTCGCGCCCGCGCGCTCACCAGTCACCGTTCATGGTTGAACCATCTCTGGATCTCCGGGGAACACTCCAGATGCAATGATCATGGACCGTGTCCATCTGCAGCGTCGTCCTGACATTGTCCATCAGGGAGATTACAATGATGCACTCGGGACGCCACCCAGCAATGAGCATGGGGTCGTGACGGGACGTATGAGCATTGCAGGAAACCTGCTAGGCCTCAGCTGTGGTGAGGTCTCAGGCTGGTCACTGGTGATATGTAGCGGCAGATCAGGACAGTTTACGGCGTTGACAACGCAATGACAGCATGTAAGCGAGTAACTTCGTCGTCAAGCGCAAGCTCTGGTGTCGCAAAAGCTTGAAATGAGTGGTACTGTACATAGTTGCTTCGCTGGCACTGTCGCTCGTGCGCATTTGGAAACCTAGACGCCCACTCCGACTCAACATCGCCACGTGGCGACGATGCTGACGCCACTTATCGATATTTTCATCCAGGAGCAACATAGTGCGCGTGAGGAGAGCCAAAACGACATCAATGTCCGCAATACAACTCCCCAACCACGAAGCCTGTCTTGACAAGACGCGCCTGGATGACTAGTACTAATTTACTTATCCTCTTGAAGCCGAAAACACCTTGTCTAGTGGTCTGCCTTGTTACTTGCTGAATCACGGAACGAACAGACGAGCCGTACCGGCGCCGGACTGACACAGCTTCTCCCCAAGAAGAAAGAGGGCCACGAGGAACTCGGCGATCGTCGATGACCGTCGACCGCGGGAGCTTCACTGCCTCAGAAGGAGGCTCCGGTGGTGCAGACAGACCAGGTGAGGGCAGGGGTCTGACTAGCCTTCATCATGATGCAGCAGGAGGTCTGCGGCGCCGCATCTTGTGCATGTGGGGTTGACCTTCGTGTTGTACCAATGAGTGGCTTACGTTCCCATCGAGCAGAGAACCGACGACACTCGCAACACAACAGAGCGTAAACTTGAGTCTGAACTTCGAAGACACGATGTTACGAAAAGAGGATAAAAGGGACGATGGAATATACACCAGCCTCCAGGATATACAGTGCAATGCAAAGACTACCATGATAACCCACCTCACCCCCGCGCCCGAACAGCCCGCGCCCCGGCCCACAGCGACCAACCCCGACTCGAGTCCATGCACGATTAGCTGGGCGCCGCACCCCCGGCACCGCTCGGGGTCGTCCGCCCAGACTCGGTCTTCTCCTTACCCGCGATCGAGTCTACGAGCTTGGTGAGATCCTCGTCCTTCTCGGGCGTCTTGCCGTCCCACGCCTCCTGGATGAGCGACATCGTGCTCTCCAAACTCCTCCGGCGCGTACTGGGACTCGTCATCGTCGTGCCCAGACTTGCCTGGCGACCGTGCCCACGGCGGAACGGCGACGCAGATGACGAGAGGGGCGATGTCGGGGATAGCGGCGAACCGGGCGTTGCAGGTGCGGAAGTGTTGATGGGGGTGACGCTTGGGACACCTGCGATGACCTGCTCGAGGGCCTCCGTGACGCCGTTGGGCGACACGGGAGGAACGATGTCCCCGTGGGGAGTCGCTGGTTGAGAGGAAATGAGGCCCTTGCCCTCCTCGGACTCTGGGTCGTAAAGCTCCGGCGGGAGGCGCTCATTCTCGATATCGGATTTCCGGCTACAAGCGCGTGTTAGGACTACGAACAGTCAAAGTCGCAAGAAGACGCACGCATCGTCGAAGCCTGAGATGGCGTCCTTGATGCCTTCTGCTCCTAGAGCCAGTGTGCCATATGGAAGCTTGGCAGAGCCCGAAACACTCTTGAGCTCGGAAACCTTCTCCGACTCCTCACTGTAGGGCATATATTAGCAACTTGACAATGATAGGCTGATGATGAACGTACCGCAGGAGAGCGAAGACACGAGACATGCGACCGACCGCAAGGATCTTGTTCTTGATGACCTTGCGACGCTCCTGCTGCTCCTCCTCGGGCGTCGGCGAAGAGAGCGTCTCTTCGTCAGAGCTCTCCTCGAGCTCCTCCTTGGTGCAGCAGTTGAGCATAGCAAGGAGCATGTCCGTAACTGTTTGGTCGTCAACATGAAGAACACGGCCCATAGGATGTCAGTCACGTACTCTTCTCGCCGACGAAAGGAAGACTCCAGGTGAACGCGTCCATGAAGTTGGGAAGCCAGTACGGATGTGGCGTCGCGTTGAATTGACGGATGTTCAGCACGTTGCTCTCGTACTTGAGAATCGCGGCCTTGTTGTTGTAGACATCGAGGTAGTTCGGCGCGGAGAAGAGGGTCATCACGGAGGGGAAACCGGTGGTGCGGGTCTTGCGGTACATCCGATATCTTGACATCAATTGTTAGATGTCACTTCATAGCTTCGAGAAGGAGCTAAGCGAGCTTACCCCGCATCTTGTGCCTCGTGCGCGCGGATGATGGACAGCAGCTTGTTCCGCTCGAGGAACTGACATGCAGCTTGGTATCTATCCGGGCGTGAGCCACACGGACAGCGCACAGAGGTTCACAGAATCTCACGTGAAGAAATACGAGCAACCTCGTACGTGATTATGGACGAAACTGTCCGAGGTCTTCTCTTGACCGAAGTCTTCGACCGGGTCGGACCAGAGCATGTCGCACATCAAACCCTGAGTGGGTGGCTCGCGGAAACGGTCGATCTGCGGGGCTGTCAGCGATTTGGAAACATGTAATTGGGAAAGACCTCCTCACGCCGCGAATGTCCTCCAGAGTGTGGAGCTCGGGAGAAAGACCGCCGTGGATGCAGAAGAATTGCTTGTTCATGATGGCGGCAAGGGGCAGAGCGCAGAAGGACTGCATGCATGCGTCGTAGATCCGCTCGGAGTACTTGCGTCTGCCTAGTGTCGAGAAGAGTGTAAGATAAGCTTATCCGGCGGCGATACAAGGTTGAACAGCATACATTCAAGCTTGAAGGTGAAATAGTCGGTCAAGTGACGGCACTCGTGGTTGCCGCGGAGGAGGAATAGGGTCTCGGGATACCAGATTTTGAGGGACCAGAGATAGAGCACGCACTTTAGGTCGAATTAGACGACCAACGACAACAACGGTAGAATCCATTTTGTCAGACGAGGGTTGATTCGACGCGCAATTACGACGCACCTCAATGCTGAAGTAGCCCCGGTCAACGTAGTCTCCCAAAAACAGATAGCGTGTCGTCTCAGGATTGCCTCCGATCTCGAAGAGCTTCATCAAGTCGTACTGCGTGGTCGTCTCAATATCAGTGAACAGGGAAAGGAACGTCCGGTGTGAGCACGCACGTATTGCCCATGGATATCACCGCATACTGAGATTCGACGCGCACGAGACACGGGCAGATGAGCATCGCGCAGACAGGAGCGGGAGACATTGGCGGCACGTACCAGTGACGGGCGCATCAACATACAAGAGATTGGGCTCAGCACGCAGGATCTCAGTGCCCTTCTCGAGAATGTAGAGCGCATGTTCCTCGGACAGCCGACCCTCTCGGTAAAAGTGGTTCTTCAAGAACGCGACGTCGGGCTTCGTTGGGTCCGTTTTCGAGAAGAATTGCGCGTCGGTGGGGACGCTCATAGCCGGAGCTTGCACCTATCGAGAATCCTCCCGCTAAGCTCGCTGTCTCGTGCGACGACACGTCTCAAAAGACGCACCTCTTTCACGACGCGCTCCTGGGTGCTGATGGTATAGCCATTCTCGAGCTGGTGCTGGGTAAAGTCGATCTCGGGGATGGTATCCTTGGATTGGATCTGGTCAATTGCCTTCTGGATCTGAGCCTGCGATCCGCTCATCGTGAAGCTGCTGCTCGTCGTTCAGTCGTAACAAGGTTCCGTGATGAGTAGGACAACAGAAACGACGAGGAGGACAGCGAGGACGACGAGGATGGAAGAAGGGCGGTGAAGACCTCTTCCGCCGGTGCAATCGAGCCCTTGCGAGCGGAGTTTGAACCCGGGTTTATGCGCGGCTATCAAACTCGTCCTATGCTGACCACTTCGGTGGCTTATCGTTACTTACCGAGTAACTACACATGTTGCTAACAGTTGCTAGCTCGAGGCGGGACCCGCCAGGGACCCGCTAAGGACGGCTAAAGGGACATCTTGGCAACAGGCAGGCACGGGAGAATGAGAATGCGTGAAGGTCCGTTGATACATACATGGTCACTTGTCATGACCCGAAGTATAGAGGTAATACATGTTTTGCGACATTGAACCCTAGTAGGGACAGTATGTACCCCATGAAGAGAGGGAGCAAGGGCGCGAGCAACAGCTCTGTCCGGACAAGGAAAGGGAGCGCTGTGAACGATTCAGGAATGTGAGATGAAGGCCACGCGTGAATCGACCGTGCTTACTGTTCAGCCCCAGATACACCCCATAGATGTATTGTGCGAACCTGTTCTACGGTAAGTGAGGCACACCGGTACGGGAGCTTGAGGACATACCCAGCCAGATATAACGTGTTTGACACGAACAGGCATATCCAGTTGTTCTTCAGGACGATGGGGACTAAGAATAGTTGTGCGAGGTATAGCGTCAAGTAGAACGGGAAGAACGCGTTCGTATGTACGTCAAACGCGAAGGCCCATTCAACCTTCGCGTCTCCCGGCGTTGAGTGCGATGGTGGCGACAGCAAGACGCGGTTTGAGAAGAACCTATCGGGCAGGTCAGCGCAACATCTAGCCGAGGACGGATGTGTATATACCATAGGATGGTCGCTATGACCGCGCCCACGAGGAGATAGTCGCGGAATATCATGAGGAAAGCTAACTCAATAGCTCCCCAGATATTGTACGAGTAAACAACCGACCACGCGACAGCAGATACTGCGCACCGTCCGCGGTTGCTTGCATGAGACCATGATCCTGAGACGTGACTCCGACGAAGACGCACCACATAGACAAGCCGCAATCAAAATAAGGATAGCGGGGTCATCTCGTGCCCAAGTATTCTTGGTCTCTGTTTCACATTCAATACGACGCGACGCGGAGAGTTCGGCCCCACATACGTTTGTGGAAGTAGACGTTGCGGTATCTACGCACATATCAGCATGCGATACACGTACAGTCAAAACTTATGCTTACACCCTCTTCGGGGCAAGACATAGGTATGTCAACTGCCACGCTGCCTGCTCGAAGTCCTACTTCCACCTCACGCCGTTTGCGCGCGTCCCGGAGCAATGTGGTCGTGCAACGCACCATTTGATGGAACCGGTGTAGCCTCCTAAATATCATGGGTATACGGCTCGAGCCCGAGGAGGTCCGATACTGGCCGCCATTGCCTGGGGTCGGGGAGGTGACGGGGAGGATGCTATCCATTTCGTCACGAATCCGGAGGCGCAGGGTCTTGCGGGACAGCAGCGTGTCGAAGCAGTCCGAGCTAGTAGACCAGAGATATAACGCGGGAGTCTCAGCGAGAATGAACAGAGCGAAGGACTGGCAGCAAGAGCAAGTAAGTAGGAGACTATGTAGCGTACGGCAGAGAGAGACTCAGAGCGCAGCACAAGTCCAGCATTCTGGCGCCCAACATGACACGCTGGGCGGGGATTGAACACTTCGGGCGGAGCTTGAATCCATTGTCTCGAGCCCGCCCGTCGCATCGACCTCACATCATCGTCGACCCTTACACCCTCCTCCGTGACTATCATCCCTCGCTCGACGCCACCAACATGGTCGACGACGACGGCGAGCGCCTCGACTGGGGTAACGACGACGACGAACCGCAAAACGGCTCCGAGCAGTACACAGGGTACTCACCACGACAGTCGACAGGCGGGTACACGGGTGCGCCGGAGGATGCAGAGGACGCGATCTCCCTCGGCGGCGACGACGAGGACGAGAGGGAGTTCTACGCTAATCACTCCTCAGAGCAGGCTCCGGGTACGCATCTCACGAAACAGTCGTCCTTCGCGTCGCACCCTGGCAGACGAGACGGACAGCGTCTATCCGCGACCACCCCCTCCAGAACACCGTCCCGAGCGAAAAACTCGGAGTCGCCTTCCAGAGATTCTCGCCCACCGAACTCGGCGAGCTCGACCGGCAAGCTCCCTCCTGCCCCGCTCATTCACGGACTTCCCCCAAAACCTGTCCTAGTCCCACCACTGTTTGAGCAGCCCACAGAGCCTGGGATTCTCGCGAGCGCCATGCTCCATAACAAGCCTCGCAAGTCCAACGGCACTGTCAAGGGTGTCCCTGCTCCAGACGGTGGCGATCCTCTCCCACCAGACTGGGAGATCAGGTATCCCAGGGGAGGTGGCAAGGACGTCTACTACTTCAATCTCAAGACGGAGGAATCGACATGGACAAGGCCTAGGCTTCAAGTGACTTCTGGGCGCTCTTCGCCGACGAAGATTCGCGAGAATGGTAGCGCTCAGCTATCAGGGCGCCGTTCTCCAGATGTGCAGGATAGTATGTGGACGGAGAGGACGGGCCGCAGCCAGCAGCCACGCCCCGCGCGAAGGGACACGGCTCCTCGTCGAGTGTCTCCTCCACCTGATTCGGACCTCTCATACGCAGATCGTCATTACAGACCTCGAGAGGGTGCGGAGACTGCTGCGACCACCGACGAACGGCGCGATGAGCGTGGTGCAGCTGGGTCGTCCTACTTTGCTGAAGCGGCTTACGGTCGAGCGCGTTCCTCTTCGCCGGTTCCAGCTAGTGAGGGTCGGCGTAGGACCCGCTCTGCGAGCCCTCAGTGGGAGCGCCGAGCTCCGCGGGATAACTCTCCTTCACCTCAGCCTGATCGTGGGATGTGGCGGGGTGGACAGAGAGACTACTCACAGGATCGTCAAGCAGGCGTTTCGGACTCTGGCTGGTCGCGCTCACAGGAGTATTCAGAGCCGCCGCAATCTGCTCCTCGATCGCCCCGCCGTCGCCGCAAAGACGACTTTGAACCTCCCGTTCGTAGGAAGGATGGCATTGATCTTGCAACTCGTCGCAAGGATGACTTTGAGCCCCGACGCCGCAAAGACGACATTGAACCCCGTATGCGTCGGAAAGACGACATCGAACCCCCTCTTCGTCCACCACCTTCCAGAGAGCCAAGCTCGCGCCACGGCAACGACGAGTGGCCCGGTTCAAGTACGTTATTCGCCTCATCCTCCGCCTCTCGTCTTTCGCCTCGATGCTCCTCCCGAGGTGGAGGGCAGGTGCTCGCCGACTGTCTAGTGAAACCTCGGGAGTTCAGCCACACCGCCCCGTACCTTCTCTCCCTCCCCAATCGCTGCTGTATATACCACGACGCTTCTTCTGGAACCCTCGACTCGCTTTGCCACACCATGCCTCTTCATTCTTCATCCTCATCGCTCCTATCGCTTCTTTTACGAACCTTCTTCCCTTTTAATTGCAGGACCCCGTTCGCCTCCGCCTCATTTGCGCGGTCCGTCGCCGCCAAGGCGCGCCAATCCTCCGCTACCATCGTCGTCGAACTCAGGCTATCCTGCCTTGGCGTCAAGTAGTTCCAGAGAGGCTTCTCGTTACGAGCGCATCGACAGCCCACCGCCTACTCGTTACCGGGACAACATCCCGAGCGATAGTCTTCCTCAGAGGAGAGGCAGGGACGTGGAGATACCGGAACCCGGGTATGACAACTCGAAGCGTCGTCGCCTCAATGACGACTCGCACGCGCCTCGTCGTGGTCCGACTGACTTTGCAGCCCCCATCTCGCTTCCGCCGAAGCCCATGGCCGCTCCGTATGAGGCATCACAGGAAGATCAGCTGCGTAAGTATAAGGCTTCGTATCGTCGGCGTCCTGCTCACGTCCTTCCCTCGATCTCAGAACGCAAGCGAGCCCCTCTTCCCCCTCAAAGAGAGCAGTGGATCAAGTCTGGTCCGAAACCGACTGCGGTCCAGCAGCCGCCGGCGACTCAGCACCAGCACCAGCAGCAGTCCTCGGCCCAGCATTACCTCCAGCAATCGGCCCAGCACCCTCAGCAGCCAGGCCAGCACCTTCAGCATCCGGCCCAGCACCTTCAGCAGCCAAGCCAGCACCTCCAGCAGCCGGGTCAGCACCTCAAGCTGCCTGCCCACCATCCCCCGTACCCCCCTCGTCCTATCCGCATTCCGTCTCCGGTGACCGCGCGTGACGGCGTACAACAATGGACAAAACCGGATGGAACAACGGTGACGGTCAATCCCGTCAACCAGATGCCTCCTGGCTACCTCGGGCACGGTCAGATACCTCTTTACGACACGCCATCTGGTCGTCTCAGTCGCATGTCAGGGATGCCTAACCCGTGGGATAAGAGTATTCCCTGGCCACCTCCGAGGCCGAGGGGCTGGAAACCATCACCAATGGATATCCCCTTGTCGGTGTACTACTCCACCCCACGTCCAGACGCAATGGACGTCGACGACCCGCCTCCAGCCAGAGGGCCACCGATGTCTCGTACCGATCCGGCCTCGCGCAATAGTATGGGTGGTATGTACTCAGACCGGATGTCAGCGTCCGTATCCGCCCCCCAGGAAGCTCCTCGTGCACCCAGGGCCATGGTGCCTCGGGATGGTAGCTCCTACTCTACCATGCCGTCTTCGTCAAGCTCCTACCCTGCCATGCCGTCTTCGTCGACCTCCTACTCTGCCATGCCGTCTTCGTCGTCATCGCTGCCCAACCTGTACGGCACACGTCCTCAGGAGCCTTCCGCCTATGGAGTCGCAGGCCCTTCGTCCAGTCACGGCCGTCAACAGCCTCCTCTGTCCCCCGTAGATCGTCGCTGGGGAGAAGGCAGCTCAGCAGACAGACGGACAAGCTACTCTGGTCATAACCCTATGGAGCCACCGATGGCACCTCCGAAGCAAGTCGTGCGCGATCTGCCCGACCGGCCGATGGGTCGTGCACCTATCCCTGAGGTAAGGAACGAGTTTGGACCGGGATCGTGCTCAGTTACTCATGAACCTCTTCAGCCGCGTGGTCGAGGCCGTCCCACTGGCGACATAGGATCACGGCCGCCTCCGCGCATCAGCGGCACCAACAACGTCCCGATTGGCCCGAGAACTGCGAATCCCTTCGAAGGTGGCCCATCCAGTCAGCCCCCTCCGTTCCACCCCTCGGACAACGGATATGGGTCCCGTCGTCCGTTCGGCGACGAACGAGGCGAGGTCGTCTCTGATCCTTATGGCAAGAAGGTGCGCGCACCCAGGTCTTGATGCTGTTACAGAATTCTGATCATGAGACCATCCCAGCCAATGCGCTATGCTCCAGCTAACGAACCGGTTCCCGACCATTCGCGTGCTGAACGTGGCAATGACCGCGGCGGCGAACAACGCGGAGGGCGTCGTCCTTCTGTGAGCGATCCCATGGTACGCAGTCTTATAGCGTCATGATGTGCCTTGCTGACTTGAGCGATGTAGCGCGGTCCACCGGAAGAACGCCAGCCGTCTCGAGGTGGCCTGTCCCCTGTCCAGGTAGGAATTCGTGTTCGTAACGCGTCTCAACGCAGTCGGATGCTGATTGGTCGACAGTCACGCTTTGGTCCGGCCTATCCTCCGACTCCAAGCACACAGCAGGATCCATACCGCCTCTGGCAGACTCGTGATGAGGTGCAGACCTCGCATGGGCCGGGTCCTCGCTCGCAGGATGATTATGCTCCAAGGGAGCCGAGGCAGTGAGTGCGCTTGTCTTCGTTCCCGTCGATCATCGTCTGACTTAACGGTCAACTCAGGTACGGACGTATGCCTCAGGACGCTGAACCGCGTCCCGATAGGGCTATCACTCCGCCGCCGGCGCGCCGCGAGGAAGAGCCATCGGCCGCTGTGAAGGTGCACCCTGACCGTGCCCGTCTTCTCTCAGTCCCGACCCCTTCGCAAAACGACTCAGCATCGAAGGGGGCTCGCGGCCGCAGGGGCCCGCCCGGTCCTGATCGCGGGTATCCGGAACCCCGCGATCTCGGTGAGAGGGTCAGAGACCCTCCGCCTCACCCTGACGTCTCGCGCATGGGCCCTCCGAGAGATGTGAGCCCCCAGAATGGGTTCCGATCGAACATCAAGCGTGGAGGGTCGCTGCTCGAGCGACTCAACATCCATGATTCCCCCCCGCATGAAGGCGCGGCGTCGCTTCGCGATCGAGTTGACGTTGCTCCTCCGGCGGGTGCTCAGGCTCTCCCTCCCCGCCCGGAGCCCATGATGATGAACGTCGACAGCGAGGGGCCATCGGGCCTGGCAGGAGATGATGGTTCGAAGGGCAACGGCAGTCGCGGTGGCGGGCGGAAGCGAAGCGGGAAGCCTCGTCGGGGCAGGAGGGGCGTAGGTGGTCCGTGAGTCTTGAGAATCGGGTGGAAGGAGATGCACATTAATTGGACTCGACGTCTAAGATCTTGTGTTCTTTGGTCCTTTGCAAGTAGTCAGCACATCGCCCTGTTGTCTTTGCTGTCAATCGAAATGTTCTTGTTCTTGTCATCATAGCCTTGCGTGCGCTGCGTAGTATGTGCAGTACTTGGCCATGCACAATCGCAAGAGTACTACTGTCGCAGAGTGAGAAGTAGGTTCTTGATGTTGACTGTATGAGGGTGCTTTATGTCTTGCGTTCTGCTGTCGTTTGAGATCAGAGCTCGGTGAAGTGGACTGTGGGAGGACTCAGGAGGAAATTTCGGATAATACACGTGGTGGAATTGATTGTACTTAGATTAAAGTGTATGCGCGTCTATCTAAGCCTCCGGAAGGCTGGCACAACCGCTTCTCTTCGTTGTTTTGCGTACGCTGACGCATTCTACAGTAACACAAGTATACGACACTGGCCGATATGCAAGGTCATCAGGCGACTCACGCTGAAGGCAGTACAAGTACAAGTAACCTCAGCGGACCGTCGCAGGATAACGGGCAGTGCGATCGAGGTTCTACAGAACTACACAACGCCACGACCAGTACTGACGCAAGTACTGCTCCCATCGTCCCAACCGGCCAGCAAGTCGTCTTGCTGCTGGTAGGCCTGATTGGCTCTGGAAAAGTGCGTAGTCTGCTGTAGCCTGTGCGCATTCGAGACAATTGTCTAACGTTCGGCGACTTGGGAACAGTCAACCTTCGCACAGGCCCTTGAACGATACTTTCCCCAATTTCAGCGGTGCAGCCAAGACGAGCTCGGAGACCGTCGGAGCGTGGAGGCACTGGCGAGGCGATCTCTCAGAGATGGAGTATCCGTCATCATCGACCGAACGAACTTTGACGAGAGGTTAGCCGTGTTCTGTTCAACAAGCGAACGCGAGCTCACGCGATCCTCCTGTGTGATGCCTACAGCCAGAGAGCGACTTGGATCAACATCGCGAACGAGTTCCAGAACACGGTGGTATGGGTGCTCGTCTTTGACACTCCGTATGAGGTGAGCAGTGCTGCGCCCATCTACCTATGATTGTTTGTACTCAGAACACTGCATGACCTGAGGTGTGCGCCGCAAGAGTGGCCGAACGTAAGTAATACTGTGCTCTCCGTTTGCTCCGGTCGCTGAAGATGTTTTACAGGCACCGGACACCCCACCATCACGAGCCCAGAGCTGGGACTCCAGGTCTTGCAGCGGTTCCGTTCACAGTACCGGCCGCCTGCGCCGCACGAGGGCTACACCCGGATCCTGTACTTGAAACCTTCCGATCTGCCGGACCCAGAGTGCAGTGAAGATGTGGTGCGGGACGTAATGCGACGCCTGCAAGATACGCCAGAAGTGCTAGCCTCACCGCCTCCACCGCCCATCGCTGGACAGTACAGGAGCTACCGAGAATACCGAGGAGGGTTCCGTGGCTTCGAGCCTCGCGGTCGCTCTGTCTACCGAGGCGGCTCGTCTTATCGTGGTGCGTATCGTGATGGTGCACAGGGAATGCACCAGACGAACCTTCCCTGGAGTCCGAGTCGACCTCCGAGGAATCAGGACGCGCCCTCGCCTCCATGGGGGAATGGTCCTCCTGCCTTTGCACGCGGACCCTATCACCAAGGCCTTGACGAGCGGGAGCGGGGGTCGGGGTATGCTCCAACTCAAGACAACTGGCGACGTTCTTAAAGGTACATTCGAAATGTAGCATAGTGTGTTAACGGTCTGTGGAGTACTCGTCTTCTTGTATTGTCATACTTAACGAAGTTAGGGTTTGTCTTGGTAGTTCGTGCTTTCTTGAATATTTTCTACGCGAATCCCAGCTTACAACTAGCTCAAGCTACGCTTCAACGGTATGTCCTCTGTCGCCGAGTCACAGAGTCACGAGCGAAACGCGACGTGACTTCACGCGAGGGTGACGGAGGTTTCCGAATCCGGCGAGACGCAACGTGCGTCATAGGAATCGGGGCAGTATATAAGGGGCGCAATTCCTGCGCCCGTCTCTCCACCTCCTCCCCCCATATTTTCCTTGAAGCCACCATGTCCTACCAAGTCAAGGAGATTCAGACGAAGCCCTTTGAAGGCCAGAAGCCAGGCACTTCTGGCCTCCGCAAGAGGTGAGCGCTTGCTCTGTACATATCGGTCGCGATCAGTGTAGGAGATGCTCGAGGAGATCCAAGCATGGGATGGGCGGATACCGTTGTGATCGAGGTCGGCGCATGTAGGACGACAGAAATGCTGACCGGTGTTTAGGGTCAAGATCTTCCAGCAGGAGGTGCGTCGTCCACAGTCTTCGCGGCATTGCTCGGTATCGCTCATGGCGCCCAACTACAGCATTACACGGAGAACTTCGTTCAGGCCATCTTCGACGCCGTCGACCCCAAGGGCAAGACCCTTGTCATTGGTGGCGATGGTCGCTACTACTGCCCGGAGACCGTGCAGACCATCCTCAAGATCGGTTCTGCCAACGGCGTCGCGAAGTTCATCATCGGCAAGGACGGTATCCTTTCCACCCCCGCTGCTTCCAACATCATCCGCAAGTACAAGGCAGATGGCGGCATCCTCCTCACCGCCAGTCACAACCCTGGTGGTCCGAACAACGACTTCGGTATCAAGTACAATGTCTCCAACGGTGGCCCCGCTCCGGAGAGCGTGACGAACAAGATCTATGAGAAGACCAAGTCCATCTCCACGTACAAGGTCATCGAGCTCCCGCCTATCGACCTTGGCAAGAAGGGTTTCAGTACCTACGGCCCGACAAACGTGGAGATCATCGATTCCGTATCGGACTACGTCCAGCTGCTGGAGGACATCTTCGACTTCCCGCTGATCAAGAACTTCGTTCAGTCCCGTTCGAACGAGTTCAAGGTCCTCTTCGACGGTATGCATGGTGTCACCGGCCCTTACGGTCACGCTATCTTCGTCGATGCTCTCGGTCTTCCCGAGTCGTCGGTGCAGAACGCGATCCCTCTCCCTGACTTTGGTGGAGGACATCCCGACCCTAACCTAACCTACGCCCACGAACTCGTGGAGCGCGTTGAGCGGGACAACATCCAGTTCGGTGCTGCCAGCGACGGCGATGGTGATCGTAACATGATCTACGGCAAGGGCGCATTCGTCACTCCCAGTGACAGTGTCGCTATCATCGCCGATTGGGCGGCGGAGGCGATCCCCTACTTCAAGAAGGGCGGCATCCACGGTCTCGCGCGCAGTATGCCCACATCCGCGCAGATCGACTATGTCGCGAAGAAGAAGGGCCTGGAGTGCCATGTCGTCCCGACTGGTGCGTGCGATGTTCCACCCTGTCATGCAATTACTGACCTGTGTCTATCCAGGATGGAAGTTCTTCGGTAACCTTATGGACGCTGGTCGTTTGTCCATCTGTGGTGAGGAGTCCTTCGGTACGGGCTCGGATCATATCCGGGAGAAGGATGGTGTCTGGGCCATCGTCGGTACGTTTCGCCAGTCCGCTCAGTTGGCGTTTCTCCTGACCCGCCGGTTGCAGCTTGGCTGAACATCCTCGCCTACGCCAACCAGCAATCACCAAACGAGCTCGTAGGGATCAAGCAGCTTCTCGAGAAGCACTACGCTGTCTACGGCCGCTCCTTCTTCTCCCGTTACGACTACGAGGAGGTCTCCTCCGAGGGCGCGCAGAAGCTCGTTGACGCGCTGAACGAGCACATCAGTGCAAGTTCGCTCGCGAAGACGACTCACACCTCGAAGAGCACCGGGCAGAAGTTCACTGTCGCGGAGGTCTCGAACTTCGACTACACCGACCCCATCGACCACTCGGTGAGCAAGAACCAGGGTCAGGTCGTCCGCTTCGACGACGGCTCGCGCGTCGTCTTCCGCCTGAGCGGCACCGGCTCTCAGGGTGCGACCGTACGGATGTACGTCGAGCGCTACGTACCCGCATCCGCGGGCCCGGCGGAGCTCAACAAGGACACCCAGGAGGGTCTGAAGGGTCTCATCGAGGTTGCGCTCGAGATCAGCAAGCTTCGCGAGTTTTTGGAGCGCGAGAAGCCGACTGTCATCACCTAGGTGGTGGTCGTAGAGATCGGTTTCATAGATCTTGAGGGCGCGGAATTGGATGCTAATTCAAACAATGTACCTGTACCTATCGTGGAATGAAGGGCTGTTCCAAACATTCTCGCACTTTCAGAGCTATGTAGAGTGCCGAGGTGGACCTCGCGCGCACTACTGGTTCATTGTAAGAGATGCCTCGTTGCTCAACGTATAATTACAATCGTTGTATAACGCAGACGACGCGTTAACCCATACGATATGCCTGGATCATGATGGAATCCCACCTGGCTCACTCGCGGGTGGCAACTTCACCGCCCCGGAAGAGCACCATGTGCTGTGTGTGCCACTCAGATGAGCATGCTTTGTCGCTTCCGAAGTGGCCAGAGCACGTACCAATCTCCGCTTGCTTCACGACCTTGTCGACAGTCTGCTGTTCGACGAGCCCCGCCTCGACCATCTTCTCGAAGAGTCCCCGCACCCAGTTCTGGCAGTTCCAGTCGCCATTCGGGTACATGACGGGGGTCTCCCAAGCCAGAGCCTCGATCTTGCGCCTCTGCTCGCGGTCGAGCGTGCCCAGCGGGAGGTGCGCGGCCTTCTCGGTGCTCTCGTCCGTGCTCGAGGTGCGCGTGCCCCAGAAGACGTAGCGCGGCTGCGGCGCGGGGTCCGTCTTGACGTCGTACGTGTCGACCTGGACGTGCCGCCACGCGCCGGGGGCGGGCTGCCAGGCGACGCTCCAGTGCAGGTCGCGCCAGGTGTGCTCGGGCGAGGAGGGCGGGTAGACGAGCAGGTGCACGGGGTGCGGGACGTCCCGGTCGGGGTAGGTCCAGTCCATGTTGATGGGCGAGGGGAGGGAGAGGCCTTCGCGGCCCTGGTCGGGGATGACCGTCACGGTGGGTTCGGACATGGTGGCGCGAGCGATCGGGGAGGGGATGGGTGGAGAGGGGGGGGAGGGTGGAGGGGGCCCTGTCGCCGGTATGTCTGCGACGGGAATGACGGATCAGTATCGTCTTCTGAATACGCAGGCGTGTTATATAGCTTTGGTGCGAGTGGCCGCCTACCTTTGATGCGTAATCCGGGTACAGGTACCGCGTGCAGCAGGACTCGCGGGTCGGGGTGGCAAAGGCAGGGGAACGCGCGCCACTCAGTAGCGGGGCCGAGTCGGCGATGCTATCTGGATTCTGCGAGTGGGTGGTCAGAAGCAACCTCGCCGCGGCGACTCGATGGTATCGCGTGTTGTCTGATATCAGCGCGGTCGCACTTTATGCTATTTCATGCCGCCTATTGTGTCCGCTGGGTTGGGAGACAAAGCACGGTCAAGCTTGGAAGGGAAGCGAACAGACCCGCCCATGGCATGTGCTCTCATGTGCTGGGCGTGTGTGCTTCTATTTGCTCGTGTAGGCGTTCCGGGAACGTCGGGGTAGAAGGAGGGAGGAACTGTGCTCTATTCATCTCGTTACTCGCCTTCGTAGAAGTACGTAATGCTCTGAGGCGGGTAGTGGTTATAGCAGACGGACGTGGCTCAGAATATATCTGATTCCCATGTACCCAAGGACGCCGCCGACCGCACAGGCTGCGACACACACGCCGACCATCTCGAAGAAGACCTCCTTCCACATCCTCGTCAGCTCCTTCGCGCGAGCAGGGTCGCCACGCACACCCTCAGCCTCCGCCACCCCGGGCGCAAGCTCGCCCCCATGAACCTCCACGCCTGCCGCTGGATCCGGGCTGTCTCTTACTGCCGTCCTCGGACGGAATGTGGTACGGCGCATGCCCATGTTCCAGCGCACGGAGCGCATCATGCCCTCCCGGAGCACCTCGCGCCGCTTCTCGAGCCAGCCCTTGCGCGGGTACCAATGCGCGAAGTAGTGCGGGACCCGCTGGAGCAGAAGGAACGCGTGCATCTTGATGCGCGTCCAGACGCTCGTCGGGGGCAGACCGAGGTGAGTTGCGATGGGCTGCCCGAGGAGGTGCGTCGTGAGCGCGATGTTGTACTCGACGGATGTGTTCAGCGGGGGCCGGTTGGAGACTGCGACGAGAATAGGGATGGTCGGGCGGCGGAGCAGAGAGCCTGCGGTGGTATCCAGGGACGTGTCTGAGTTAGAGGAGGAGGAGGAAAGCTCTTCGAGGAAGAGGTTGAGCGCGGCGGTGGCGATGAACTTATCTGCTGCGTTTGGCGTGGAGAAGTGGCGGAGGAGGATGGAGGGAGAGACTCCCATGTAGAAGCCGACGTGGCGCCAGAGAGCGAGGTATGCGCTGACTTGTGCTGGGGATGGCGGTAGGTGGAGTCGGTGAAGGCACCATACTGGGATGGTGGAGAAGGAGGCAAGGCTGCTGGATTGTCAGACTTCGCGATTGGAGTAGAGGCAGGTGGCCACGTACGTTGCAGCGACTTCTTCTTGGCTGATGGGAACGCTCGACTGAGCTTCAGCCGGGTGCTCCCGCTCCCAGCGTGTCTGCACGCGCCATCGGGCGACACCGTGCAGCAGCCGTACGCGGACCGCCGATTTCCAGCCTTCCCCGCCAGGGAGCAACGACGCAAGCCTGCTCGACGGGCTTACTGCATCCCCATTTGCTAGTGCGCCGGACTCCTTCGCGGGCAGGATAGGAGACGCGGGAGCGGAGCAGCCCATCACGTCTAGAATGAACTGCATCGTCTCTAGCAGCCGCACGAAGGTTCGGTCTGAAGACTCTTTGGATATCTGGGATATGACGTCCTGAAGAGACGCAGGCGCTCTGTTCTTGCCCTTCGGGACGTGCGGTAGGAGGTACGACACGGCCTCTAGCGTCCGAACAATACGTGAGCTGTGAAGCATGCAACCTGTCAGCTGGAGGTTTCGCATATACGCATTCACGCACCTAGCCAGACCTCCAGCAAGACTGTAGTGGAGCAGAGCTTGCATGATCTGGATAGAGTCACCGACGAAGAGCTCCTGTGCGACACAGACTTCTTCCTCTGTCGCCAGGAGGCCCGCAGGAGGGAGCTGATGTACCTCGTCTAAGAAGGCCTTGGTAGCCGGAGTGTCGCTGTCCGTGCTCGCCGCATACTCTTGCAGTGCCGTCAGCAAGTCTTTGCCGACAGTGGCGGAGGGATGCTTGAACGCTTCTCGGAGGGCGGCGTCACACACAGGGTCTCCTACATGGGACCACCTGCCGGAGCTTCAGTAACATCGGACCTTCACGAAGACAAACCGCAAACCTTTCGCAAAGCTCGACCGGGACGCAGTCTTGATCCCACTGGAAAACATGGCCAAATGTCTCGACGATGTCCCCTTGACTAAGTCCTCGCAGATCCTGGGGATTTGTGATGTGCTTGACTTCCGACCAGCGGAAGGGCCGTATTTCTCCCACGTAGAACGGCATGAGTGCCCGAGCAATCTGTAACTTGGATGTGGTCTGTTACGCAGGGACCGAGAGAGATGGTAACTCCGACGGTATGTACGGTGCGATCAAGTATGTGGTTAGCAATTATTAATGCCCGCCCCTCACCGGCTTCACCGGTCACCTCCCCCTTAGGCTTCTGGAAGTGTGGAGCCATAAGTACTGACTTATTCGTGAGAAATACATGACGAAGTTCGAACTCACGTCGCGACTGCGCATCACTGGCGGGGCTCTTTCTAATACGCGTATTGTGCGCATGTACTTGTCGGTAGGGAATCATTCGATTCCGCATGCAATCACGTTTACATCAGTAAATCACTGAGGTTTCGAGTTGGTGTCGAGGTCGTACAAGTAGAGGTCGTTCAACCTGAACTTGAAGTCACAGACGCCCATATGCATTGACAAGTTCTGCGGACCAATAATGTCTATACAGCTCCAGTTTATGCGGTCGAGTGGTGTAGTGGTTATCACTCCTGTCTTACACACAGGCGGTCGTCGGTTCGATCCCGGCCTCGATCATTGTATGTTCTGTTCTTGATTTTTGTCGTGGGTTAGCTTGTCCTGGGCGCATGTCACCGTGCTTCCTCCTCAATACTGCACCACCACAACCACCACCACCAAACACTTGTTGTCATGTTCACCAAATGGGCTTCTATATCTCGGGCCATCCGACGTCCTGCCGCAGCCAGCTGGTCGAGATCCCTTCAAACGTCTGTGCGACAGCATCTTCACCCAACTGCCCGACGGTCGCGAGTCGCGGCCTCCGCGGCAAGCAAACGTGAGTTGCACGCCTTACTGTGCATTCATGACGATTGATCGGCAAGCCGACGATAGGATGGGCAACATCCACGACGCCCAGCTCGTCTGCCGTAAACCCAGCTGAAGTTGAGGCCATGCAATGCTTGGAGGAGGGGACGCAGAAGCTGGAGGACGGTGACGTGCAGGCTGCCAAGGTGTGTCTTACCGTTGCGGTTTTCGCGCATCTAACATGTGTACGGGAAGGATTTGTACAAACGCAGCGTGGAAATAAAGCGCACCGCGAGCGGCCTGTTCAACCTGGGGGTGACGCACTACCACCTGAGTGAGTACTCTCCCAAGCATGTTCGTGTTGAAGGTACTTGAACGGTCTGTTGTCGCAGAGGAGTTTGACGACGCTATCTCATGCTGGAAGGAGTCCATCGCGTTGCAACCTTCGAGCTCAGATGCACACACCAGTATGTCTATTTTCTCCGCTGCGTTGTCCTCTAGTTCATGTCCCCTGGTAGACCTCGCTAGTGCGTACATCGTCTCGCCTGTTAGCAGACCGGACCTCGCGTTGCATCACCTTCGGTATGTTTATGTCCGTTCAAATACCTCTTCCGCGGTCCCTCCAACACTTTATCTAGTGTCGCGTCATCACTTTCGCCAGAAGACGGGGAGATCGCTTTCAACCTCGCGGCGGTCCTCGAAGCATGCGGGCAACTCGAGGAGGCCTTGGAACAGTACAAGAAGAGCAAGGAGTTCGGCGTGGACCGCGCGGCCATGCACGTGCGCAATGTGAGTCGAGGAAACCATTCATATGTCGTCGAGCCTGACGCGTTGCAGGTGAGCGCGAAGATCCTCGGCAAAAAGTTGAAAGAGGCAGAAGGCCAGCAAGGGAAGGACGAATCATCCGCATGAGCGGACCTCCCCACCAAAATCCTGGGCCCTGCTCCCCTGCGGGTCGTGTGCATGCGTTTGAGACATACCATACGCCCTTCTATAATGCGTCAAGTAATCTAATGTCTGCTCACCAGCGTCCGAGTCCTGGCGACGTCTCGGCTCTTGGCCCGGTCCTACCCCGCGGCGCGCCCGTACCTCCCTGCCGACGCGACCAGCGCCCCCATCGGTAAGACCTTCCTCAAGTGTCACACTAAATTCGACCGAGTAGCTCCGCGCGATTCGCATGGACATCCATCCATGGCCGCAAGTGACTCTTTTCATCACTGTTGTCTTCCGATGTATTGGGGAGCACCGTGATCTCAACTTGCGTCTTCAAGTCTGCTGCCCGTTTCCAGACTACAAACTCCGTCTCATGGGAACAGGATGCATCCGCAATCCCTCCTGGGTTACTTACGTCTTGTAGGTGAACGCAGACCGCAGCGCAAACAAACCAAGGGCCGTACGATCTCCGTCAGCCTCGCACGGTGCGTACCTCTATGCCCTGGTCCGAGCTGAGCACTCATCCGGCCTGTGCAGCAATGTCAGCGGTTGGACTCTGTGCTCAAGAGCTTGCATCAGGGCGCCGTTGGGGTCCTGCAAGCAGTTGGGAACGGATGACTCCGTCGAACTGGTCGCTGATATTATCGTGCGTACATATCCTTTGCCTGGGGACATCTCCATCTCGGTCTTCGGTCCTTAGACATGCCGTCATCAATTACTCCCATTGCCGGCTTCCTCGGCCACGAAACAATTGCGGAGAACTTCACTTCATCAAACGGCTCCTCAGCTACGTGTTGCGCGGTGCTTTCCAACGTGAGACGCTCGTGATTCGATTGGGGCACTGCGAGCTCGCCAGGGTACATATCTCCATCGCGCTGCCTCGACGCTCAACAGTATGGAAGAACTCGAAGCCTTGTTCGAATCTCAGGGCCTACGGGACGACATCCGCAGTCTCGCAGCCCCTCTGCGTAGACTGATAGCATGGGGCCCATGCATTGCTTCCCGGCGGCAAAGCCCATGGTTCTGCTCGAGCCCTTCTGGTCGACACTCCAGAAGTGGGACCTATCTGTCATCCAATGTGAAGAAGAGACCCTTGAAGCTTCAACACCCGTACCATCGCAATCTCACGCTCTCCGACGGTTGCCACCAGATGCTGCGCGGCGAAATCGGCATAGACCCAGGAGTGCGCGCGATGCTGACTGTTGAGGAGTCGACCTTGTCGCCGGCGAAGGTCCATCCCGACTGTCTCACTTGTTGAAAGACCGGTGTTGTGATCACACACAAGTGATCGAGCACTGCCATACCTGAACCAGAATTGGCGGCGCGAACAGGGCGCGGTCGTCGCAGCGTGGCAGGCAGTGAAGCGCGTCGCAGTTCGGCACCTCATTGACTTGTATATGCTCGGGCTGTGCCGCAGCGTCCCTGTCCGAGAACACGATGTGCATGCTCCCGCGTGTACTCGCTGACTCGCGCCCATACAACCTTGCAATATCTTTGTTCGCGCGGGATTACGTCCTCGACTCGCTTCCCCGTCTGCACTCCCCTGCGGACACGGAGACGCTGACGAGGTTCTCCCTGGACGTCTGTTGCGACGTTCCTGAGGTCGACGCGGATAAGATGGTCGTGAGTGCAGTCTTCTCCTTGTCTACGAAGTCTTAACAAACATCATACAGCCGAATTTGACGGCCCTTCTTGCGCCGCTTTGCGTCGAACACCTCCTTCTCAATTCCTTAATCAAGAGGAGACACTGCCGGAGCATACTGTATGTCACCGGATGGTAGGCGTGCGAATGACGATGCCCTGGACCGCATGCGTGACGTCGTTGGCGGTATCGCTTATGGAATGGTATCTCTCGTCAGTGAAGACATTGACCATGGAGATCGGGCGGAGAGAAGCCCCCACGACACGGAAGTTGGATGGGCCGTCAGTTGCCTTTCTGATCTTCCAGGACAAAGCAGCTGATACATGCATTCAGGTCCACAACCAGTCACCGGCTAGAATCGCAACGGGAAAATCAGAAGCATGAATGCAGGGAATCCATACACTTATGTATGGTGCACCCCTAGAACGCCTGGTTCAACTGCTCATATAAGCTCTCATCCCCATCAGCAATCATCGAACCAGTTCAGGGATGCGCCGCCGGGACGCCACGACACTCACGGCGCCACACGGGTCTTCAGCCTCGTCTCGCCGTAAGTTGCTGGATACACGGATTTGTGACGACTTCGCTTGATCTTCCCAGCCTTATAGATGACTGATTGCCCTCCTCGCCAGCACACGGCTCCATTCCAGTTCGAGCTCGTACCAGGTACGTGCTCCTGTGCATTCTCGCACCGGGAATAGAAAGGTATTCAAGCGTCCTCTCAGACTCCATGACAGCTCCGACAGCGACAGATGGCACTGCATTGGTGTCTCTTCTCTGATTCGTGATAGATCCAAGCTGTCGTCCCGCCCATCGAACTGCCTGTGGCTGCAATCGCTGTTCGTTGCGGCTACCCTGCGAACTGTCTCAGCTCCTCTTCCACTTCTGCGAATGTGCACGGCCGAGCGCAGTGTGCCCGGTACTAGAGGGGGGACTATCCCGGATGGCTCCCTTCCTCCCCCCAGCTGCGGCTCTCACGGTCGCTCCCTCGTCTACGAGGCTCTTCCACCTCGTTTCGCTCTCTTCGCGGGAACGACACCCGCCCTACTCTCAGCCTGCAGTCACGACTCCCAGACGCCCTTCGAGCAGTAAGTACGTCCAACGTCGGTGTATACACCGGCGACTATGCTAAATTGAGCGTCTATGGCAGCGGCCCGAGTAACGGTCAGGGTCGACCTACATTCCTCGCGCCGGTAAGTCCAGCCTCCAGTTTGCGCGCATGACGTCCATGCAGACATCCTCTACCACATCCCCGACTTACAACGCGCTCCTTCAGACACGCTCTCGGTTTGACAGACCAGACTACCGATGTCTTCCATCGGGGAGCTTCCCACATCCTCCGTCGATTCTGCGTCCTCGCCACTGCCCTCAAGTTCGCACCATGCCTCTACGTCGGCCGTCGGCCTCCACAGACGTAGTACCAGTGCGACGTTTGCATGGGCAAACTTCCCTAATATGACGATTTGTGCGTCCGCCACCGTTAGCTGGATCTACACCGGACCGGACCAAGAGCTTCTATTCACTAGCTACCCTGGTCATGACCTACGATCCATCTCCGTGAACGCCACAACGCAAACACATACATTCCCAGTGGTCCGACTCATGCCTGGGGAATATACGATGACCGCCAGGCTCAGTGGTTCGCAAGATCTCGAGTACGGGAGTTATCAGACCCAGTTCTTCGTGAATGGGACGGATACATCCTGTCTTCCCCTCGCCAGACGGTCACATCCCATAGAGGTCCGCGCCGCAGCAACTGAGGTGACTTCGACGAGTAATGGGTCCCTGGTCGCTGGCATAGCCGTGGGTGTCGGAGGGGCCGTAACCTTGCTCGCAGTGGGTTTCTACTTCCGCTTCGCTATCATGCGACTGTTCCGGCGACGCCCGACCACACGAGAGTCTGACCCTGAAGTACCGGTCAACGAGGGGCGATGGGACACGCTTCACTCGCGCAGCATCAGTGAGGGGAGTTACAGTCATGATTCAGAACGGAGGCTTCTCGATCCAGAGAAGCTAGGGACACCTGAGATGCGGGTCAACGCTCTCCCCACTGCTTCGCAGGCGACATTCCCCCGCCTAGAACCGAATCGGCGCCCACCGTCTAACACTCTCGAGGTGGCACGCTCTTTGTCACGACCTCCCCTCCCGCGTCTGGAACCCAACCGTCGCAGGCCATCGATCCCTAACACGGCTGCGCTCGAGGCTGCTTCAACAGCGCAACTGTCGGAACATCCAGCGCCACCACTCCCTGCTGTACTATCCACCCCGAAGGTCGACCTCGAGGCCGAGTTCAAGCCTATCTCTCGACCCGTCCCCATCGCTGTCGCACCTATACTTAAGATGCCAAAGCCTCCACGCCGCAGCACGCTCAGACAGTCTGGCACTTCTGCATTCACCTCGGCGTCCACCACTCTCTCGGACATGCCTCTGCTCAGACCGAGCCCGTATAGTCCCGTGCAGATCGAGCTGCAGAGGTCCTTCGCCCTGGCAAAGCTTGACGCAATCATGGACTATCCGCCGCTGCCTACAGCAACACCACCGCCACCCTCCAGGTCCCCTTCCCCTTCCTTATCTTCATTGGCAACGGCCACAGCAGCGCCTCAGGTATCTGCTTCCCATCATTCGCCTACCTCGCCGAATCCACGCTCGCCCCTTACCCCGTTCCTCCAACGCATGTACACACAGCAACCACTCAGCAGGTCCGGGTCAGGGCGTTCTCGCATCATCACTCGGAAGCCCGTCCCTCCACTCGACCCTTCCGCCACCCCGGCGCCATCAGACATCGCGTCGAGCATCATATGGACGCGGCGCTCGAGCTATGCGAGCACCTACGCGTGGAATGGGCGAGAATCTCCCGTCCCGTCCTCGTCGACATCCCAGATGTACCGCACGAGGGACAGTGCGTGGAGCGGGAGCCTGACGGGAACTTCGGGAAGCGAGTGGACGTGGACGCGGCCGGTGGAGGAGTGGGAGAGAGAGCAGCTGCGTGCCCTCGCTGCTGTGAACGCGGAGATCGCGACCGATAATACGGAGGTTAGGCGAAGTGGGAGAGCGACACCCTCCGCTTTGGGGAACAGTAGTTTTGGTGCAAAAGGGGGGGTGATGCGGCGAAACCTGAGTTTTGGGGACATGAAGGCGATGAAGGCAGTCATTCCCGATCTGCCTCCACTGACCGGCCGGAACGTCACGCAGTAGGTGGTTCCTGGGGTTCGTGTTGACATGTGAGTTCTCGGAGTGCACGTCTCTATACGGTCACTCTTTTGATCTTTTCTTCTACTCTGTACCTATACGACTGCACCCTCATATGTATGATCACTGGACAACCAAATACGCATGGCCTGGAGTTTGGACTCGCTTTCTGACCTATATATGCACAGGGCCTCGGACAAACGGCTCTTGTGCGGTGCGAAGGTCGCCAGTAGCCCACGCGTCCATCTCGCAGACGCATTGAACTGAGTATGACAAATTACTGTTGCTCCTGTAGCAGCCATTTCAAGAATCGGCAGCCAGAAAGTTTGTATTCGATCGTGCCGAGACAGTCAGCACTGCGGGAGCATCGACGCTGTATCAACATGAACCCAGGACATGTCTTGCGTACTCAGTCGATCTCTTGGAACGCACGGTCATAGTTCGCGCTGCCCTCAAGATCATCTCCTTCTTCGATACGGTCCATGAAAGCGTTCATCTCAGCAGCAGCCGCCTCCTGAATCTCCTCGGCGTAGTCCCCCTCGGTCTTTACCGCCGCGTTGACATCCCAGGACGGCGGTGAGCCACGCCATCCTCCATGCGAGTGAATGTAATTCATGAAGCCTCTCCACAGCGGGTCGATGGAGAGGACGGTCGGGTCGCCCACTACTATGAGCAGCGCCTGGGCGCGAGTCACCGCGACTGAGAAGGGAGGGCGCAGTGTGAGTTCGGCTCAATATGCAGCGAGACAGCTCAGTGGCGTACCGTTGAATCGACGCGGGTTGGATACGAAGCCGAGGGTGAACTTGGAGTCGTACGAGAGAAGGTCCCTGCTGCTTCGCACGGTCGAGATGATTACGACCATCCGTTCCTATATATGTAACTGAGTGTTCGAGCGCGGTACTACATAGCATAAGGAGCGAAGCTTACTTGGCCCTGTATGTTCTCGACGCTGGTGACGGTGATTCCTTCCAACCCCGCCTGCCGGAGTAGCTTGCGGATCTTCATGACCTGGCCATGGTACTGCGTCACGACGGCAATGTCCTCCGCCCCTGCAATCGTGTCAATGTGAGCTTCCAGGCGGAAGAAGTGAAAACGTATCACGCACGGATAGGGTAAGAGGCGTCCTGGAGGAGCGCTTGGCAGTAGGCCTTGACTTGGGCAGCCTCGTCGATATTGAAGTAGGAAGGCGACGACGCCTCGCGCTCGTTCAGCCCCGAGATAGCATGGAACACAACTGGGAACTTCGGGGATACGAGCTGCGTCGACCCAAGGAAATAGTTGATCTGGGAGTGTGGACCGCACACTTCGAGCTCGTCGTCATAGAACTTCTCGTTCGGATAGCGCAGGATGGCGTCATGCGAACGGTAGTTCTTGACCAACTTGACGTAGCTTTATACACGTGGGTGCTTTAGCATGGTGTGATAGAAGAGCAGCGGCCACTCACGATCTGCCGCGGCCTGTTGCACCGCTGTACAGAGGCAGTTCGAGCAAACGTTCGAGGTAGCTTTTTCCGAGTCCCATCTCCCGAGCGATACTTGAGCGAATAACAGGGCCGAGTTGCTTCGGATCGCCGGCTAGTACTACGACAGTGTTTGGCCCCGCCATCGCCTTGATCGCGGTTAGGACCTCGGGTTCCGAAGCCTGCCCAGCTTCGTCGACGATGATGTGGGTGTAATGGCCCTGCGGGATGCCGATATTGTGCGCGAAGGAGGCGTTTCCGCATGTGGTGACTGTGAGCTTGTAGCTCATGAGCTTCTCTTTCGAAGGCAGGGCGTAGTGATCACCATCGTAGAGCGTGTATGGAGTGAGGACAGCTGGGAGCGAGGCGGGATCGCGTGACGCAGCATTGCAACGAAACATCTCGTTCGCAGTGAATACAGTGAGTCTCTGCGCGATGATATCTGCGGCGCTGTTACTCGGAGCGCAAGCGAGGATCCTCGCGGAGGGCTTCCGTGACAGAATCTGTTGTATGGATTCGACCAATAACACCGTCTTACCAGTTCCAGGGCTACATATACGGCGTTTCAGTATGGCAGAGAGAAAATGACCGCCTGAAGACTCACGGGCCGTATATGTTTAAGGGCGCAGCGCCAGGCTTGATATTGACGATCGACTTTACCCCCTGAAGCTGCGCAGGGTTGGCAGATATGGCATCATTGAAGGGAGTGATCGGAGAGTCTCTAGGGCCCAATGCTTGCGTCAAGCCTGCCTGCGTAGGCTTTGGGAACAGCAGACGCTGATGCGCAGGAGTCTGCACGCTCAAAGCCTGGTGCTGGCGACGAAGAGGAACTCGGTTGAGTTGAAAACATACGTTGAATAACCTTCCTGCAGCGTTGAAGCTCTTGTGGAAACTGACACGAATTTCGTCAAGACGAACAGTGTGAACGAAGCCTTCGTAGGTTCGTCCACTGGCAGGTGCATTCGCTTCTTGCACCTGGATTGTATCACCTGCGGTGCGGCGCTATGTTAGTAGAGACACAACGGGAAGAACATCCACTGGCCTCACCGACGACGACGCTTGGCCGCTTCTCCGCTAGTCCGTCTACTCTGAGACTGTATGAGTAATTACAGTCAGCCTCAGTAAGTACACCATCCAGTAGGAACACCTAACGTACGTGTAGAGATTTCCGTCCCGAACGATCTGCACATCCGTGAGGTCATACATATGCAGGTCCTCGCTAGATCGAATCAGCGTCGCGAGAAGGTCAATCAAGTCCTGAGAGACTTACACGGCTCGAGCCTCCTCAATCCACAGCAAGGCTCGGAAGAACATCTCGTGGTTGCCCTTGGTAGGTGTCCCCGACGACTGCATATACTTCATGCGGACGAATGCGATAACCTCCTGTGAATGGCCCGTCTTCAGAAGTTCTGCGAGTCCAGACGGAATGAGAGCGCGGGTAAGCCTCACGACCCAAGGCATGGCACTGATAGCGGCAGGTCGCTCTCCAGATACGGTCGGACGGTTGCGGTGCCACGGTGCTCGACGTCTGCGCACATAGGTCTTGACGGGTTTCAGCAGTTCTCGCTCGACCGCCGCCCCGATGACGCCCCGGACTGAGCGCGTCATCAGGGTACTCGTGTTGGGGGCGCCCGCACTCTGGAATACGATCTCAAGCCTGCCTTCGAAACGTCCGCGTTTGTCGTGACGGAAGGAGACAGGAACGAGGACGACTTCGCCAGGTTGAATGGTCGTCTCGGTCACGTCGACGGAGAACCTGAGAGGAGGGTTAGTCATGGGGTTTCAAGCTAGAAGACGTGCTTACGGGGATGCATCCTGGCCGACATTGCGAGAAATTTCCGCGCGAATGATCGACGTAGGCATCGAGGTAGTAGATACGGAGACGTTCACCTGAACACCCGCGATCGCGTCCTCGAGGCCTACAACCCCGAACTCCAACCCAGACTCTTCATGAGAGATGGTCAGACCGTTCCTGTTCTGCGCCGACCGCTCGAAAGTCGAACGCAGCAAGGCGTGACCTTCGCGTCTTGTGTGCGAAGGGCTAGCAACGTGTCCTTTCCATCGTCGTATCGGAACCGCCTCTTTGCAGAGCGCGCAGGTTTTGTACTGACTCTCGGGAGGCACGCCGGGTTGTACGTCTTCCGGGGCGAGGTCTTGACGAGCAGACCGCTTTGCATGCGGGCCACCGAGGACGTGGTCCTTCCAGACGACTGGGCCCAACACTTGAATATCACATACTGGGCAGTGAATCCAGGTGTCCGGGATACCGCTTGCAGCCGCGGCAGCTTTCCGGCGATGGCTGGTACCTCCTACGTGGGCAGAGTAGACAGCAGGTGAGAAGCATATGACGGCGCATAAATCGCAGAACCTAGCAGAATGGTAATTGGCCCTGGGACAGCTAGGAACCGTGCATCCACCGCCGAAGAGAGTGTCGTGACAGAGCCTGGAGAGGTCGAGCGGCATATTGGTGGTTCAGAAGAGACGAGGGAGAAACGTCGAAGCAGTCCGGAGGACATGCACAAGCAGCGTGTCGCTTTGCCATGTGTCCAAGATTCGGCAACCTAAATGCCCGTTCCCATACCCGGGCCCATACGGGCTGAGCTGCCGCAGCATCGCGCCCTGAGACGCCCTCTGGGTCGGGAACCACCGAGCAATCAAGGGGCCGAGGAAAGCTAGCATAGATCATGACTGAAAGGTTGATAGGTTGATTAAGCGACAGGGTGTACGTACCAAGAGGAGAACTTGAAGCAGTAAGTACTGGCAGTGACCACGAGTACAACTTGCAAGGTCCTTGGAAGACATACGCATGTGGCAATTTGGGCAGTGACGAGCGCAGGGGGGGGGGGGGGCAGCAGGCATTTTGAAGGTATGATCATACTATGCGAGAGCAACGGATGTCAGATAGCGACAACACTGGGTAAGACAGCAAAAGGAAATCGAGGTTGCGTATTTAACAAGCATTCTTACTTCAAGTTACTTTCTGACCCATGTCGTAAACGCCGTTGTTACGTAGAGGGCAGTCATCCTACAGGATGGAGCGACCGGATGAGACTTATTCGGAACGGCCATTGAGTGACTCCCGATGCCTGGGTCTTCACCACTGGGGACTCGCAGTTGGCTGAACATCTCAGTTGACCATCGCCAATCTGCCAATATATTAAACCGCAAGTTCGTTACAATGAATAACGGCCGAACCTTTTGTCTGGAGCACAAGGCGGAAGTCTCAAGATCAAAGCTCCCTTCTGCAGCAGTATGAGGTCTGCCAAGGTCTGCCAACAGTCTATGTGCATTTGACGCTTTGCTTAATCAGCAGCGTAAGTAGTTTTGGCGCTGAAGCGTTGAAAGTTCGTCCGACTTCCCATGTTCCTCCGCTACATATCATTTTGTGTTCCAACATCCTGAGACGATGGATCCACGTCATGTTCCCCCCAGGGAGACACCGCCTGCTCTCGTCTCTCTGTTTTTCCCCCATAAAATGCTGGTCGAGCTCACCGTTCCCCATAAGGCTGCTTCACGTCGCACTGCTAACTTCCCATCGACCTCTGAATCTAGTCAACTGAACTCATTGGGATGCCAGCCGATCTGTGCTGGCTTGCTCGTGCGTCGAACGTACTTGTTTGTACCTGCTCCAATGGTTAATTGTCCGATAGGGTGCGTGGCTCTCTGTATACCACCCTCCATGTCTCTTGCCACGTACATTGAATCTCGAGTGAAGCTCACCATGCGGACTGGCTCTCAGATATCCTACATAGGTGACTCCTGAGCCTCCTCAATACATACAAGTATACACAGCCTCGTCGCCAAAGCTTGAGTGACAATCAACCAACTGATTGTCGCCCCTCCGTCCGAAAGCGTGGGGGCAGAGGGGGGACGTCCGGGATCGCCGTAGCACTCCGCCTCATCTTCAATCCGTCGAAGCTCGCAGCTTTACGATGGATATTCGAATTGCTGCGGTCTCCTGGGGAATCCCTGTCGAAGTCGCCACGAGAACCTGGTCGCACCAGCGCCCACGCACTTTGTGCACTGTCCCGGACGCGGTACATGACCGACGTCGCGGACGAGGGCACGGGCGAGCTTCTCCTGCTCGGCCCGCCGCTCCACGTACTGGCGGCGCTGAACCTGCGTGCCCAGACACTGGAGGCCGCGTCAGAGCGGTCGGTAGCCCAGAGGGACGCTCGTGTGGGAGGGCCCGAGTACGAGGATGGGCCGGCGGTTTGGCTGAGCTCGGTATCAAGCTTCGCAAGTGCGACCGGTCTGGCCGTACGCGTTCGAGACTCGGGCTCGGAGACGACGATGGGGATGAAGGCGTCGCTCTTGAATGGAGGGATGAACATGGCTGGGTGGTCGGATGGAAGAGGCGGAAGAGGTCGAGCGATTGCTGCCGCGCCGAGCGCGCGACGCTTCTCGTCGGACAAAGTTCTTGATGAGGTAGCTTGTGAGATGAAGGAATTCAGGCCCTTGTTCTCGTCTGCACTGTCCTGTGTGGAAGTGCGACGAGGACGTCGGCGGTGCAGGAAGCGCGGGAGGAGGGAGCGGTACGCAGCATATATCACAGCTGCGAGAACCACAACACCTCCCAGCGTCACCCCGAGGACCATGCCGGAGTCGCCGGGCACCGAGCAGTCGGTACAGGGTCCGGCAGCGGAGGTGCTGCGTCCAGCAGCAGTTGAAGGCAACGGACTCGTATCTGCGGTAGGGACGGTGTTCGAGTTGGGACTTGGCTTGAAAGTGGTCGTTCCGGCGTTGAACGCGAAGGGCGCTTCCCCTCCCGCCAAGCAGGCCGTGTCCGTGCCGTTTGCAACGAAGAATTCCGACGACATGGTAGCGATGCCTGCACCAGCCGCCTCCAGTACGTACCACCCAGACGTGACGTTGACGGTAGGCCATGTCCATGCGCCTAGCGTGGAGTTCAGCCCGAACGCTATGGGGAGCGCAACCACGCCATCTCGCTTTGACGTTGTAGGTGATGGGTCACGTAGGGCTGTGCTCGCTGCTATGAGGAGCACGAGGTCAACGGAGCCACCCGTATAGCTCCACTGTATCTTCGCTGGGGAGCACGTAGTCAAGTTGGAGATGGTGCTGAAGGATAGCTGCGCCGTTCGTGCGCGAATACTGGTGGAAGCAGGTAGAGACGGGTGGCCGATCATATGGGTGGAAGCCGCAACGTCGTCCAACTCGGGCAGCGTCGGCGAGCGGGAGGAAGGACCCGACACGCCCGGTGAGCCTGCTTGTCTGCGCACAAGCAGCGGAGCTGCTTGCGTAAGAGAGTCGTAAGAGACCGTCTTTACACATGCAGATCCGGAAAGAGTTATGGCTAAGCCAATATCTGTTGGACTCACCATACGGCTGGTCCATAATTGAAAACTCTCCTCCACTAGATCGCACCACAGCTTGACGTGAAGGAAGGCAGGAATTACCCTGGTAGAATGCGGGCAGGTTAACGAGCGTGTGCAGGGAGAGAGAGACGGGGACCAAAAAGCGCAGGAGGAGCGAGCGCCGCCATATTCATAATTCCGACATCCATACGGCGAGGACTCCCACCCGCGAGGAAGGTGATGTTCGCAGTCGAGGACGTTCGCAAGTTTACCCTTCTATTCCAAGATGGAATACCGTAAGAAGAACACGATATAATCCCGGAACAAGGATCGCAGCCATGATTGGATAAAGTTGGACTTCGGGATCAAGACGATAGACAGCATCAGTCCTCGCAGCAACCAGTCCACCACGGGCAGTCTACTCGCCTACGTCGTTCGCATCCGCCAGCATAGATAGCTGTCCTCTTGCACAGGGATATGGGCACCGAGTAATCCGGGAGCGCTTGCAGATTGACGACGAGACCACGCATGCCGGATAGCAATATCAAAGCTACATCAAAGTGAGTCCAATAACGAGACATATATACAGTACATCACGAGAACAGCTTGTTGACAGACGTGTTACCCTCCTGGTTTTTCTTGAGAACCTGTGCAAGTGAAGCAACGTCAGAGAGGATCCGGATGCAATATTGTCAGAAACGCGTACCTTGGCAACCGCAAACTCGAAGTCCTCCTGGGTGACGTGTTGCCGCCGCTCACGAAGTGCGTACATGCCTGCCTCCGTACAAATACCGCGGACCTCTGCTCCGGAACATTGTCCCATCTTCTCAGCAAGCGCGCGCAGGTTGATACCACGCTGCAGCGACATCTGCGCGCACACGATAAGCCCAAGCCCACATGGAAAGCAATCTGAGTGCGCGTACCTTCCGCGAGTGGATCCTAAGAATGGCTACACGCGCCTCAGGGCCCGGTGGCGGGAACTCGATCTTGCGGTCGATCCGACCTGGCCGAAGCAGTGCCGAGTCGAGGATGTCTATGCGGTTCGTGGCCATGATGACCTTGATGTTCTTCGTCGGCTCGAACCCATCCAGCTGATTGAGCAGCTCGAGCATCGTCCGCTGCACCTCCGAGTCGCCACCACCCGATCCGCTCTCCCCACGCGAGCTGCCAATGGAGTCGATCTCGTCCATGAAGATGATACTTGGTGCGTGCTCGCGCGCCATGATGAACAGCTCGCGGACCATCCGGCTACCCTCGCCAATGTACTTCTGCACGAGCTCGGATCCGGAGACACGGATGAACTTGCAGTCCGTGTGGTGTGCCACTGCACGCGCGAGGAGGGTCTTGCCGGTACCTGGGGGGCCGTAGAGGAGGACACCCTTGGGTTGGGCGATACCGAGGGACTCGAAGAGTTCGGGGTGCTTCACGGGCAGCTCGATGACCTCCTTGATCTCCTTGATTTGCTTGTCGAGACCACCGACCATCTCGTACGTAGAGTCCGGCACCTTCTCGACCATCATGAGCGACACCAGGGGATCGACCTTGTTCGGGAGGATTTTGTGTATTGTGTACGAGTCGGAGCGGAGGGCAATGCGTAATGAGGGCGTGAGGGAGGCGACGTCGATCTCCGAGTCGAAGTCCACGACTGACAGTGTGGTGTCAGCGGCGCACTTGAGCAGAGCAGATAGCACGACGCACTATATTTCCCCTCCGGCTGGACTTTCACAAGCACTTTGTTCTTGCCCATAACCTTCACAACCTCTCCGACATAGCTTCCAGGTTCGTGCAACAGCTGCAACTCCTCTCTTAGTAGCCGCACTAGCAAACCGCCGCTGTCAGTTTCATTCAAAACTCAGGCGTGACTGTACCGACCTCGAGCGTTCAATGCATTCCGTTGGGCCTCCAGACGGCGCAAGTTCTGCGTCTTCTGGTTGATTTCGAGTTCAGCGGCCTCAATCTTGGCCTGGTAGTACGACTTGAGGCCTGCAGACGGAGCTTGGGGACTAATGGCGACAGGCATCGTCGAGAACGGCGAGGAGGACGAGGAAGAGGTGTTGGACGTCGTGGACAACGATGGACGCGTACAGGGCCAGCGGTGGCGAGTACGCGTCCTGCGTGACACGTCACGTGGCGCCCATCACTGTGACCTCTGCCGCATTAGGAAATTTAGAAGGATCGTCGACGCCGTGGGTCTGCCAGCAACCGTTTGGAGGCTAGCGGTCTTCGTGGTCGGATATGTACGCCGTATTGTGGGGTAACGGAGATGGGAATACATGTGCCACCAACTCTTGCGATAATATAGCCGAAGGAAACGGTAAAACAGCCAGGAATTAAAACGACATGTCAGGTTTAACGTCGCATGCCGCTGGTTATCCTGTACATTGAATGTTCTGACTATCAATACTGCGGAAACATCGCTTCAACGTGTTTGAACGCACACGCAGGCATATGCTGAGGGTGATCCTGACAAGACGACACACGGGACCACCGCTGATTGGGAAAGTCCCTCATCCTTAACTTTACGAGCGGTATGACACGCGCCGAAGGTAGCCGGAGCCTCCTGACGCAACATGAGGCCACTGCAGAAGTAGGTCTAGACGGTAGTGCGTGAGTCTCACGCTGCTCTCATCGGTCCGATACACACAGAGATGCGACACAGCAGGCGTCCTCTCGCTGTCATAACTGAGGCCGCTTGCAAACATCGCGCCTGACTGAGCAGTGAATCGACCGAACAGACGCATTCAAACGTCTTATCCTGGCTGATCTGATATGCTCTGTATAAGCCATCCGCGAGCGGTGTGAGGATGCTCTCACCGATAGGCTTCGACAACATGGCTCTCACCTGTCGGCGAGGCGAGCAGAGAGGGTCAGCAGATCAGTCTATCATCCCGAGGTAGCGGACTGGTCGCCTCGAAGCCGATAGCATCTCGACACTGTCAAGGGTGCGCAAGGAAGGCGTCCCGAGGGCGTGGAGGCTTGCCCCGCCTTCCCCGGTGTGGTTCCTGTGGCACGCCATACAGCCGAAGCGGTGGCGCCCCACAATCTACCCCAAGCCCAGACTTGAAGCTTGATTGGCAGGAGCTGTTCGAGACAAGAAGGAAGAAAGCGTCAACGAAACTCTCACTGAATCAATCTCGGCAGCCCATTCCGTCACATGCGAAATGGGGCACAAAATGACAATCTGGGTGCCATTGATAATAGGCCCGGGTGCCGATCCAGCGTCGCACTTACCTGCTTACCTCCCCGCCGATCTGAGAGAATTCATGCCTGGATAAGCAAGAAAGCGTGCTTCGCGGCAGCATATGACGAACGGGTCCCAGCGTCGTCAGCGTGCACATGCCACGACGCTCGATATACAAGCACATCGAGTATTAGCTGCACAACGTCCTCGGGATTACTTTTTGGGGGGAGCATGCTATGACCTGCGATGAGGTCAGTACCATAGACCCAAAAGCCTATTGGTAGACGCACATGCCGTATTTTCGCCTGAGCTCCTGCCATGACGGAGCTACCGCGGGGAATCGCGCTGCAAAGTCGCACATCTCTTGCTCGGGGATGCGATTGAGATCAACCCGATTCCAGTATCGCGACATCGCGAACGTGATGTCCTGCGCATCCCTGTCGAGCGCGCGTCTGCGGAAGAGGGTGGGCGTGAGTTACCGCTCCGACGGGAAGGGGACTTGGCGTACATTGACCACGCCTTGAGTTTCGCCCGGATGAACTCTGTGATCGTCAGGAACGGGACCCTCCCGACT